>PVKZ01002267.1:0-245991 GCA_004027375.1 Macroglossus sobrinus
AGAAGAAGAAGAAGAAGAAGAAGAAGAAGAAGTAGAAGAAGAAGAAGAAGAGGGACATTTAAAAAAGGACACAATAATCGTCCAATCCACTGAATTCCCTACATAGCCTCTTCTGGTCACCATAAATGACCTCGAATTCTCCTCTGGCTCTTGGTGAGCCTGGGAGTAATACAATTCCTAATTTTCTTACTATTAACGACTACATGCGACAACTACACAGATTCGTCTTCCTCAAATATCTTTGCTAGATAATTCACATATTTTAAGAAAAAGGCATGACCCAGGACACAGTTTTCTTAGCTCTTAGTTCTTCCAATATTTACAATATTTTTTACCAAGATGTTTAGCTTTTCAATCGACTTGATCCTTTTCTGAAGGAATTGTTCAAAATTTGCAGCAACCATTACTCCATCTTCTTTGGGAGGGCATCAATCAAGAATGAATTTTAGGACCTGATTTTTTTCTTTTTTTTATTGCTTTACATGACAAAATTTCTGTTTGTTCATTTGCCTTACAAAAGCTTTGCTGAATCTAAAAATCACCTTTTCAAAACATAGCTTATGTGTTTAAAGACACCTCATCTGAACTTTTCTTCATTAGGATAACTTCTCAAATTCTCATTCATTTTAAATTGAAAATCCAATTTCCTGCAAAATCTCTACCTGATAAAAATCAAGGATTTTGCTTTAAATTAGAATTTCCATTCAGCAAGAAAAAGACAAGCCCACATGGGCCTCGATGCCTCTGAACGTGACTTTACATCAAAGGCAACAAAGGCATAGATGCATTTAAGGGTCCATGTTGGAGAAAGAGCAGGGCAAATGAAAATGTTCATGTGGGAGCTGCCATATACTGGAAGGGGAGCCTGGGACAGGTGAACTGAGTAGCAATGTTTTTTTAAGTTTTAGAAAACCTCTAAGACATCTGAGGTGGATATTATTTACAGAACATGTTGACGGGAGGGTCGTCCAGCTGTTTCTAAGCCTGGCTGAGATAGGGGCATTTGGCCCTCTTAGCAAATGAGGCTAGACCAGCCTTTGCCATCTTTCTCCAGGCCCCAGAACAGCACCCCAAGCCCACAGCCTCTCCTTCATCACCAGCTTAACCTGGCTGTGTCGGAGGATGGGGATTGGTGCTGCTCAGCCCAGCTGTAAACTTCTAAACCAGAGAGCATTCTTATCCCACTGCGATAAAATCCACAGGGTCCAACAATTTAATCTTTCCATGAATATTAAATGTAGACCAGGTTCTAGGGGAGGGAGGGGAGGAGGTCAGAGAAGCTGGGCTGCACAGATGACAGAGTCCCTGCTTTCCAGGTCCTGAGGGACTAGTGGAGTAGAGATATATTGGAAGTAAAACCAGAAATCACACCAGATAGAATGAAGTCAATTGAATAATAGTGCAAAATGCTCAAGGGACCTGGAGGAAAAATCAAGTCATTCCACAATGGGAAGGGAAAAGGGAGAATGTTTTCACAACAAAGAAAGGGAGGGGGTGTTTCTAACTGAGGGACGGACTTGAAGTGCAGGTCCATGTTTATTTAAGACAACCATTTCACTGTCTGGCGCGGCTATAGGGAAAATTCAATAATTCAGTGGAGAATGAGACAGATGCAAAACTTCCATATCAAATCCTACCACGGGGGTCGGAGAAGGGTGCTGGTGGCTAGCATCCTTGTTTCACTTGAGTTGGGCCAATAATAGTATTTTTAAAGAAGAATTTTAAAAGAATTTGCCTGGCTAGTGAAATTTTTGGAATTACCAAAGAGAATCATAGGTAAGAATAATAGTAATTGTTACAATAATAATAGCTTTTATTATTATTTTGCCAGAAGTGATTTGGGACATACATAGTCTTTTGGAGCTAAAGAAACTTGAAAGTTCATCTCATTCGACTCCCTTATTACGGATGAGAAAATTGACGCTGAGAGAAAGTGCCTCTTCTCAGATCCACAGCTAGTTAGGGGCAGGGCAGGGCTGGCGTAGAGATCTTCTTCCTAAACCAGATCACTTTCCACTCAAATGTGCCAATCTGCACCCCTCCCAGTTATTTTTCAGAGAAGGAAAAACAGTAGTTAAAGTTTAAAAGTTTTGCCTGTCGTCCCACAGCCACTGGCGGCTCAGCTGTAATTCAAACCCAGGACATTAGGGACAGCGAGCCAACACTCTGCTATAAACATTCTTACTAAAATTAAACCCATTCACAAGGGGTGAAGCACGAGACAGAAGAGTGAGTGCAGTGATTAAAGCCCAAGAATGCACGTTTCTCCAATCATGACTTGGGGAGGAAACCCAGGGGCTGCAAGGAGTCTGCTTTGTCTCAGCTGCCATCCAGCCTAACCACTCACAAGCCAAGCTGCAGGGAGCTCTTTCTCCATGAAAGGCTTATCTGCAATATGGTTTAAATTAGACATTTCTTGCCTGAGTAGAACAAATCACTTAGGTTATATGCTGACAAAAAAGGGAACAGTCTGCATGCTTGGAAAGCTTAGGGGGAATTAAATTATGTGCTGTCACTTCAGAGTTGTTCCTCTGTCCTCTCCACCACCACCTCTTAATTGCCCTCAGGAGTCCTGGAGCCTTGCGTGCAAGCAGAGCTGTAACCCAAGGCTTAACATAAACTTTGGGCTCTCGGGTCATTGGGAAATAACAGGTATATCCGGTTGGGCCTTTTGTGCTTGTCTGCACGCAAATTAAAAGCTTGTGCAAAGCTGAACTCCTTAGAGCCTCTGATTAGGGAGAAGCGACAATTCCTAGGAAGAGAATTCTCACATAATCTCCCCGTTTATTTTTTTCAGGGACTTGGAGATAAACTTTGCACCTCTGGGACACTGAGCTCAGAAGGGGCGGGATGTGGAGGTGGCCTTATGCCAGATGGTCTGCTAGGGAACAGGGATCCAAAAGACCCCAAGTCAGAGCTCTGAAGAGGTGTAATTCTTCTAGACTTTCAGAGATGGGTTGGAGGTGGGAGTGCCAACTCTCAAACTCCCTGGTTGGCGGCCACAATGGCAAGACAGCTTGCAGGGCAGAATTGGGTGGAGAGGGACCTGACTGAAACCAAGCGGCCGTGCAAGGAGAGCTGTCACCTCCCTCAGAGTTGTGACAACCCCAATACAACTGAGCTCTGAAGTCTCCAGAACACTGGTTGCAGAGGGAAAGGAGTGTCCACTCTGTCTCCTTGTTCCATCCAATGGAAGCAGTAGACCTGAATTCAAATTTTAGCTCAGCTGACACAGGAGCTGTGTGACGCTGGTTCATAATTTCAACTGCTCTCTCCTTGCTTTATTTGTCAGTAGAAAAAAGATTACGGTCACGGTTACCTCAAAGGGTTGGTCGTGAAGGATTAATGACATGATTTATGTCAAGTGCTTGGCACACTGCCTGGCTCAAAGTGCTCAACAAATGGTAGTTCTTCCATTATTATTAGTGTATTGTTATTATTACCATTGTTATTATTGGCAGAGCAGCCATCCAAATTGCCACTGCAATGTCGGGCTGTGGCTCAGATGCCCTCTGGCTCCACACCTGAGCCGGATCCTCCCACCTCTTCTACAGAACCACGGTCTCCCAGCAGCCTGACTCAGACACTGCCTGGGCTCTGGGCAACAGAGATTTGGGTACCACTCTGTCTTCTTCCTGGCCCTTCTTGAGGGTTGAGGCGCATCATCCCGGCCAGATACCTCTGCAGTCGTCCACACTTGTCTCAGGAGCTTTCCTCCTAAAATCACTCTCTCTGAAACCTACTCCCACTTCCACCAACTCCCTGTATCAAGACCATAGCCCTTCAGATATTTCTTGTATGGAGAGACACTCACAAGACAAATCACACTTTTGAGCTTAGACAGTGGTTCTCAAAGTGTAGCCTACTCCTTGTGAGGGTGGATCCACAAGTTTACAGCTATGGGTGTTAAGATATTATTTGCCTTTCTCACTCTCCTCCTCTTGCACGTTTACCAGGAGTCTCTCAGCTTCATGACATTTGATATCACTGCAGATTGAACACAGAATCAGATAGGAGTATTCTGCTGTCTTCTGTTAAGTCAAAAATTAAAGAGATTTGTAAAAATGTAAAACAATGCCACTCTTACTAAATATTTTTGGTTTGGGAAAATACAGTCATGTCTCACTATGCTATTTATGTTAACATGTATTATGTTTATTATTTTTAATGAATAAATATTTTAAATTTTGATCCATTTTAATTTTTAAAATTGTAAATCTTGATAGACATAAATTAGATTAAACAATGGCTCTTTGGGTTCTATAATAAGTTTTAAGACTATAAAGTGAACCTGAAAACAAAACATTTGAGAAGCACTGAGCTAAGATTTTGGCATAGGGGCCTATGAAATCATCGTTTTGCTCACTTACTTCTAAATAAAACTATCATTTCTGGAGAATTGGAATAGTGTGAATTTTATAGTCATTTCAGTATAATGAATTTGAGTGTAGCAGATCTAGTCACGGAGCCCATGTAGAGGCTTTATTACAATTCTCTGTATGTTGCAGCCACTGTTTTAAAGGAAAAAATGTTAAGCCTTTCCAAGATTAGTTTGTAAATTATAGAGATTAAACCGTGCTGGGCAGATACCCTGGGGAGGTGAGGGGGAGTGTTAAATGGCATCAGCACTCCTGGCTGGGGAGAGGTTTAAGGTCACCCAGATCCTTACTAGGCAAGATAGTGCTGGATAAACCTACATTTGGTGTAGAGTTAGAAGGAAGGGCCTTCTGTAAGATTCACTAGGAAGAGGCAAAAAGTTAATGAGTGTTTACTGGTGCGGTATAGGTGGGCTTTGGAGCCCACAGACTTAAATTCATATCTTGGTCCCCTCACTTGCAACCTGTATGACTTCTGGCAAATAGTTTACCGTCTCTGAACTTTAATCCCCTTATATGGAAAGTAGATTAAAAATACCTATACTTTTACGATGATAAGGAGACATAAATGAAACATTAGATGTAAGGCATAGAATACAGTTCCTGGCACTTGGAGGGAATGTAAGCTTCTTTCTTGTGGTGTTAGATTTGCTGAGAGAACTGAGGAGCATAAGCCATAGGTGCTGGCATTCTGATTATAACATCAGAGAGGAGGGTCGTCCTCCCATTTAGCTGGGAACAGGGCCTGGCTTGTGACACTCTAAATTGTTTATTCTTTGTTAAATGATATGTGTAGTTAGATTTTCACCTCTCTGATATGCCTCAGGGAGCCTCAGGTATTGTGCTCAGAGCCCAGCATAAAAGAGAACAGAATGAAGGCACTTGCTGGTCCAGATGGGAGAGAGATTTCCTTTTACCCCACAGACCCAGGTATCCCACTGGGGTGTGGCGCTTATAACCTGGGAGCTCCAGGCTCAGTCACATCCTTATCAGGAAGTCCCTGAAACAGTGGACAGAGAGCAAGGTGCGTGAGGGCACAGCTGGTGGCAAGAGACCACACCTGAACAGGCCACGATGCCTTGCTTTCAAGGCTCAGACACTGACAAGCCTCTCCTTCCTTCTGCATTCAGAGCCTTAAAATGAATGAGCAACCACAGCCTGAGTCAGCACAATGAGAAATGGAAAAATGAGGGTTAGTCACCACCAAAGTACAGACTATTAAATTTAACTTTTCATTTTGGAAGGGGAAGTATTCTGGACAATTTCCTCTCGCATGTCAGAAGGGAGAGGTGAGGAGCTCCTGCCTTGCTTTCTGGTCCAAGCTCCTGACATGGCCTCAGCTTCTTTGGTATAGTTGTTGGATGTCCCAAGTCTGAGGTTCCAGTGCACTTTCACCCCGACCTGTCACGTAAGAGAAGGAGGCGGTATCTTCTGGGAAGCTGGGCAGCATTGCTTCATTTGTGCAAATCAGTGGGTGGTCCCACGACAGCACGCCCTCCTGTTCTCTCACATTTGCACTGTGTGGAGTGATGTTTTCTCAACTCCCCTTGGCAGGGAATTGTAACAGTGTTGTCCTGCAGCCTCATTCCTTCTGGTTTGCGAAGCATTCATGAAAACCACGGAGGGCCTGGCCCAAAGCCTTGCTTGGAGGAAATTACCGCATCATGGCCTCCTGCACGATCTTTCTGGAACTTGGCATCATCCTGCCTAAAGAACTGGCTCTGCATGAGAGGTCCTGAGTGGGCACCTCTGAGTGAGATGAGGAAGAGGTACTGCACGGCTGTATCTGGGGATTAGAGAAAAAAGGAAACTGGCTATTGGTGCTGAAACCCTCTGCCAAAAGCAGATGGCTTTGAGGTCAGCCTTTTAAAGGCAAGAGCAAGCGGCCTCAGACAGAATAATTATAAAAGCTGATACTCTCTGAGCCCCAACCAGGTGGCATTGTTCTAAAAGCTTTATATGTATTACCTCACTTAGTCCTCACCACAACTCTAAGGAATAAATACTGGTATCACTTCCATTTTACCTAAGTGCAAACTGAACCCAGAGAAGTGATTTGCAGCAACTGAAGTCACTTAACTATGAGCGGTAGAGGCAGAAGATTCAGACCCTGGCTGGCTCTGGAGTGCTGCTATTTACCACTCAAACTACCAACTCAGAAAGATGAGATGACTGGTGTCGCCTTAGGCTTCTAGGAGCTTGCAGATGGGAAAGGGCTTGTCATCCCAAGAGCCATCACAGTGAAACAAACAGGCTACGTCTTTATTCCTGTGAGGTCCAAGTCCTTCCATGACTGATTTTAATGAATAGGAATAAGGGCTTAGTAGTGGCAGCGGCAGTATTAGTATTAGTAGTAATAGTAATGGCTAACTTTTATTGAGAGCTCACTCTTTGCCTTCAACTATACTAACTGGTTTCCTCATATTATCTCATTTAACACTCACAACTGCCCTCTGAAGTTGGGATATAATTATTCTTCTTTTATGAATAGGGAAACTTGGGCTAAGAAGCGTTAAATAACATGGCCAAGGTCACTGCTTACAAATAAGAGCTGAGCCTCGCACCCAAAGAGTGCCTGGCCCCAGAAGCCAAGCTCCTAATGGTCATGGTATGCTGGCTCCATTGCTTTTAATCTCTTCTGGAGGATTAGATAAACCCGGAAGGCATTTGGGCCTGTGCCCAAGGGCCTGTAAAGAATTGTCATCATCTCAAAGGGGATATCCAGGCACTCTGAAGTCTCTCCGCTTGGCTTCCGTGATGTCTTCCACAGGGATGTGGAGAGCTGGAATGTACGCCTTTCTAAAGTCTTACAGGCTTTAATCTGGGGATTTCCCTCAACTGTCAGGAAGAGGAGCCTATGTGAATATAAGCACACTTATTCTTTAAAGTAAGGAATAGGTCAGAAAGACAAGAAATATTTTTGTTTTGTTTATTTTATATATACCTTTGCAAAGCAAAATTAAAACAACAGTTCTTTATATAAGGAAAAGTATTTTGGTATGTTAGTACTTGGTACAAAGCCCTGGGTTCATGAGGATGAAAACTGGCACATGTTTTTTAGACAACAATGAGGTTGTATCAACACCTTTTAAAATGCAAATTCCCTTGGTTCAAGTATCTCTACTGGGGAAACACTTGTAGGTATTATAGAATTGCAGAGAAAAGTGAAGGCATTGCAGTAGCATCTACAATAAGTTGGAAACAGCACAAATGACCATCTAAGAGAAATGGTTAAATAAATTGTTACACTCATACTATGCAATAGTTGGAAGCATGAGGTAGATGTATACCTTCTGTGGTGGTCACCAAGTTAATTGTTAAGTTGAAAAAAATAGTCACTGAGCAGTAATTTTAATATGATTTCATTTGTATTAAAAATACATACATGTGTACAAACATATGCATGTACATAAATGGAAGGTACACGATGCCTGTGGTTACATCTGAGAGGAGGTGGGAGTATGGGCTTTCCCGTTTTTCTGCACGTTCTTATATCCTGAGTACATCTTCACAACAAGAATCTATTTATGTGCTACATGTGTGTTTATTGCAGATATAGAATATAAACTATAGTCCACATTTGGGGCATAGAAGTAGTCCAGTGTGGGCCAGTGATCACTGGACCACTAGATATGTTTTCCCTATATTGTTTTCCTGCTCCTGTCTGGTCTCTGGCCCTCTAGACCAGCAAGTGTTTCAACATGGCCTCCATGGGCTAGAACACTGTCTTAAAGCTCCAAGATGTACTTAACAAAAAATAAATGTAAGAGCTCATATTTAGTTTTTTTAAAAAAATCAATTGCAAAAGTACAATTAAAGACTGAGAATGATATCAAGTCTTATAACAAAAGATGAAGATTTTAGTTCATTTCAAGCTTAGTATGGGCACAACAGTGGGATGCAGACATTTTAAAATAGTCCAAAAATTTAGTTTGCATTAAAATAAACACTGCTGGGAACTAACTGTGTCTCTTTTGGGCTAGACAAGATGTCACCTTTGGGGTATTGTGTTCAGTTTTAGGTATATACTTAGATATATTGAAAAACTACATTGTCTAGGCACAGATAAGCTGGATAAGGTTCTAGGAACCAAGTTATTCAAAGAATGATTGAAGGAACTGAGGCATTTCTTAGTGGAAGGTTGGCTCAGCGAAAGCACATAAGCCATCTTCAAACATGAGAAGGGCTGTTATGTGAAAGAGAAATTTGTCTTGGTTTATGTCACTCCAAGGGGTAGCTCTAAGTTCAGTGGAAGACAATCACTCCAGATTCTTTCTTACTGTTGGGAAGAACCTCCTAATGTCTAGGGCTTTCCAACCCGAACAGCCCAACCATAGGACAAGCCATAGCTGAGAAATGAACACTTCCACAGTAGGATGGAAAAGTCCCATTGGGGGTTAAGAGTCAAAAAGCCAGTGTATAATTAGCCAGCCCTCACGTTCTCTTTTAGGACTGGTTGGTTAGGAAATAACCAATTAAGCTATTACCCTACCAATTGTTTTCTTAAGCGCTGGATGTCACTATAATTTTTGAAAGCCTAAAAATGAAGAGGTTAATGGAGAAAAATAAGAATAGAACCTGGATTCTCATACAAGAATCCATACCGAGTATGGAAGCTCTACCGGTTAACACACTCGTGGCTAGATGTTGTGAGTTAGCTGAATCCAAATGTACATTGTCTTTTTTTTCTTTACTTGTTACTTTATGCATTTTCTTGATAACCTGGTGAATAGTTATTTTTAGGAAATTAAGATGAAAAACAATATCTTTCATCTACCTAAAGATTTTCTGTGCTTGATCAAAGAATTAGAAAGTAGAATTTTTCTCTGTTGACCAAAGGAATGGACGCAGTCTCCCAGCTCCACTGTTAGAAAGGTGAATTTTAGGAACTGGATGGGGTTGGTAGTCAGAGACCAAGGAACAAATGTAAAGAACCACCTTTGCTTCCTATGGTATCGTCACTGTCCTGAGTCCATGAGAGCTTCATGCCACACAAATTGAACAGGAGGCACTCATGGATTGGTTGAGAGACTAGACTAAATGATCACCAACGTCCTCTTTTAGCCTTGTTCTTTGCTATCTTCCTCCTTTTTCTTTCCTTGGTTGTTCTATCTCCCTGACCCCTTTTCTTACACGTTATTTCACTTCCACTTCAGTAAGCAGGATAATGTAGAGAGAAAGGGAGAGAAAGCTTAGCTGAGATGGTGGTGACTCGAGAAAAGAAAGGAGGTCTCTGAGAGTGAGGAAGAGATAAGGATGGACCCAAGGAAAGGAAGGGTGAGAGAGAATGGGAGAGAAGAAAGGAGAAAGAACAGCCAGGGGAAGAAAAAAGGCAGAAAAGGAAGGAAATTAAAGGAAGCAGAAAGAAGCAATTAGAGAACTGTTCTACTTGCTACATTTGTGAAGCACAGGAAACTTAAAGTTTACTTAAAGTAAACTTAAAAAAGTAAACTTAAAGCAAGAACACAGTGAAACTAAGGGCAGGTATTCTTTATATGTTATATTCCTTCCATTTTCACAAGGAATTGAAGGAGGCTTATGATAAAAGACATAAATACATTTAAACCATTCAAAGAGCAAGGGCAGCCTAGAAGGTAAAGATCATATGAGATGTGCTGGGGAAAAACTAATGGAATCGAGCACAGAGCACAAAGTTTTTCTTAGCCCTGAACATTAAGAATGATGTGTCAGATGGAGGACATTGACTGACCTATCCATCCCAAGTTCTTTTTGTGCTCTTTTCTTATAAGAAGTTTCATAAAAGCTGAGAGGACAATGTAAACTCAAAATGTTACAAAAATATTTATTATGCCTTTTTTATTTTTAATAACTTTTCATTTTGATATAATTTCAAACTTAGACAAGTTGCAAGAACATCACACACACACAAAACTGTCATTTACCCAAATTCTCCAATTCTAAACATTTTACCACATTTGCTTTAGCATTTTTCCTCTCTCTCACACCCTCCCTTTCTCTTGTCTTTTTTCCTTGAACCATTGAGAGTAAGTTGCAGACATTGATGCCCCTTTACTTCTAAATATGTATGAAAATATTTTGGTAGGAAACTGAAATAATACAGTGTAGCTTTGTGGCTTCCACTAATACCAGACCACATGGAAAGAGCTTAGTGGGGCAAGCAAGTTGGAAGGGGAGGAGGGTTAAGAAACCTGTTTTAAGCTGTGCTGATTTAGCAAACGACTGTCTTGTACTTAGATTTATTTAGGTTGACTAAATTAGCAAAATATTTCAAAGTAACTTCTATCCACACTTTACATAGGAATGGAAAAACAGCAATTATCCACATCAAATATTAATAGAAGGTGGCAACAACATGAATGGACCTAAAGGGTATTATGTCAACTGAAATAAGTCAGACAAAGACAAACACCATATCATCTCAGTTATATGTGGAATCTAAAGAGCAAAATAAAGAAACAAGACAGAAACAGACTCATAGAAACAGAGACCAAACTGATGATTGCCAGAGGGTAGGGTGGTTGGGGAACTGGGTAAAAAAGATGAAAGAATTAAGAAGTACAAATTGGTAGGGAAAAATAGTCACAGGGATGTGAAGTACAACATAGGGAATATGGTCAATAATATTGTAATAACTATGTATGGAGCCAGGTAATACTAGACTAATCAGGGGGATCACTTCATAAATTACATAAATGTCTAACTACTATGCTATATGCCTGAAACTACTAGAAAATAATATCGAATGTCATCTCTAATTAAAAAAAATAAATATGAATGAAAGTGGCTTGACAGGTAACGTTCCTGGCCCCAATTGTTCCATCCAAGAAACTTCAGGATGACCACTGCTTAACACAAAGGTAGAAGATCTTTGCTGGCATGCATAGTGCTTTATTGACTCTAAAACCACACTTGAAAAAAAACCTTAACATCTCTGAAATCAGAATATATCTTATAATCAACGGCGTAATTACAGTTGGCAGACCCCCTGCTTTCATATTAATTAGTACATAAAATAGTGATGCATCCTACAAATGATAGCTTCTTAGGTTAGATGAAATAAAATCTGCTTTTAGCTCTGTGGTTCTAAGCCTGTTTATTATCAGGAGAAAGGAAGCAGAAGTAAGTCAGGTAGGGCATGGAGTTTAGATATTAATGATTAAGAATCCTCTCAATTCCTAGCACATGATGTGCAGTATTCTACAGCTCCTCCCTCTGTCATACTCTCAATCACCTTGGATAGTTGATGTGTCTTCTTATTTCTATTTTTTCTACTAGCATGTATCTGATTACTGATTCATGCCCATCTCACACATCAAGGACTTGTGAGTGATTGTGCTTCTACTTCAGTCTCTTCTCAGTGCACATGCATATGTGTGTTTGGAGAAGGTTGGAAGAGCGGTGTTTACCTATAAAATCAACACAGAGATTATTCTGGAGAGAGAGCCCAGGAAGAAAACCAACTTCTAGACTGAGGATGTAAGGGCTGAGCTTTCTTGGCTACTGACTCCAGGAGCAATGTATCTATCTCTCTTGTTGATTTAAACGACTACTACTACTACTAATTATTATTATTATATAATATATAATAAAATTATTATTATTATATAATATATAATAAAATTATTATTATTATAGTCCTCCAATCCCAAAAAGCAATGAACAGAAGTGGGATACATGTGGACTGACAGAGCTGTTATCTTTGGCTTCCCTAACGCATTCCCTCCTCCATGTCCCTCTTTTTCTGATAATAGTCCTAGTTCCTTGGCCACAGGAGTGGCCTGATGCCAGCTTGACACAGTGGAGTCCTCCAGGGGCCTGTATAATGAATGACCTTGGAAGAGAATTGGTCTCTTTTTCTTGGAGTGGTTCATCTGACGCTGCCCATAGCCAGCTTTCCTGCCACGTGGAGAGTTTGGAGAACAAAGCCCAAGCAGAGACCAGCATAGACAGAAATGGAGGAGAGCAGCCCAGGTCCCTCCATGCTGTGAGGTAACAGTTATCCTTCCTGGCACATGAGCGAGTGCATTCTTGTCCTGCTTAAACAAGCTTAAGCTGGATTTCTGTTCTTTGGAATCAATACAATACAAGGTATTTTAAACCTCCACTTTAAACTCTCTTTAGCTTAACTGTTCTTTTGAAAGTTATTTGCAGCAAACAATTCAAATTTCAGAATCTGAAACTTCCTATATTCTGTGCTGTTGCCTGAAATGGACCTTAGATACTGGTGTTGGTTGAGAAGTTGTGATGATAATTAAAAAGACTGGTGTAAATTCTCACTAGAGGAAGGCCCCACCTTGAGCTGGAGCGGGGTACCCACAGGTGCTTTGGATTTATCTTATATCTTCATTAAGTACTAGATGGGTCCTGCAACAGAGGTCTACACCACAAAGCCTGGGAAAACCTGAGGCCAGCAGATTCTGAAGAAGGTGCTACCATAGCCAGTCATTTTGGTTTGTCATAATTGATAAGGGCTTATCTTTCTGAAGGCATTTGCTCAGCTGGTTCCTCTGCCTTTTTAAGGCATGTCCTAGAATAAGAGCTAAGCTCAAGGCATCATAGCTTGGAGGATATGCTTGAACTGTTTGTTGTAGCAGGAAGGTATACACTGAGTTTATCTAAAAACAATATTCAGGAATTAAACAGGAGGTCTTAGGAACAACCTTGGTTTACATGCTTTAAGATAAGAATTTACCTGATGTAAAGATTCTGGAGGAGAAACTGCAATAAAGGTTTTTAGGAATGTAGAAAGCTCAGAATAATAGATAATTACTATTCACTAAATTAAAATCTAATAAGATTGTAATCTATTAAAAGACTGATGCATGCAGAAGTCTTGAATTGTTAGGCGAGGACCTTGCTAAAGCTGGACATTGTAAGGTTGCTATAAAATTCACTTTCAAGGTTATGTAGGCCAATACAGCTCTAGGAAACCAATGCTTATTTAACCAGTTGCTCAGAAACTAACTTCATCATGGATGTGAGTACTCCATCATGGTATGTAGACTCATTTCCAGAAAACCTCTCAAGAGATACCAAATGAACTTCTACAAAAAGGCATTTTCTTCTCAGCTCAGATAACTTATCACTGGTTTCAATCTCTCAAAAAGTCAGACATCCTTTTAAAATTTAACCATATTCCAATGTCTGCTAGGAGGCACAGTCCCTAGGCCTCCCTCATTCAAAACCAATTTAATTGCAAAAGATGAGCATACTATTTCTTCTGAGTCATCCTCAGAACTCCCAATTCTGTAAACAAACACAATTACTAAAAAAATCACTTCTAAAGTATATAAATGTCCAATCACTGTTTTACACCTGAAATTTATATCTGTTTGTATGTCGACTGTAATTAAAGAATGAATAAAAATATTCTAGCTTTCTTTTTTTTTTTTTTTTTAAGGCATAGAGATCCGAGAGAACAGACAGGAAAGAAGGCATTTATGTCTTTTATCTGAAGATTTCCTTCTCATAAACTTGTATAATGGCTCAAGAGTAGGACTTTAATGGGTTCAAATCCTGGCTCCAGCTATTGATTGATAGCTGTGTTATCTTGGAAGAGTCATCTCGCTGAACTCGGTTTCCTCCTCTGTAAACAGGGACACAATAGATATTTGCACCGCATGCAAAGCTCAAAGCACAGGGTCGTCACGTGGTACGCGTACAACTTTTATATTTACACTTGATGACGCCGGAGGCCTGGAGGTACAATTCCTACTTGGTTAATTAAAATACATCTCACCTTGACCACGAGCTTGCCCTTTCCCCAGCCTTGCTGAGAACTTTTCTTTTGAAAATATTTTGTACCAGTCAGTAGGAAAGAATAGAGCCAGCCGAGAGGCCGCCGCTGGCCCGGGTGCCTCTGGCTTCTCCTTTGAAAGAAGCGTCCCCAACACCAGCGCACAAGCGCCCAGATCTGGCCTGCGGGCGGTGGCCTGTGCGTGCGCTTGGGAGGGTGGTGGCGGCCCGCACCCCGCCCTCAGCCGCCGCCGCCCCGGCGTGTCAGGTGCCGTGAGAAGCGCCGAGGGATATGACTGCAACCGACTTTCCAGAAGCAGCGCACGCAAGGCACAGCTCCGCACGCAAGGGGGAGGCGACAGCAAAGGAAACTCTCAACCCGATAAACTTCTCAGGCGCGCGGCGATATGCCTCCTCCTCCTCGTTCCCCTCCTCTCTCTGGGAATCTTCAGAGCGCCCTCCCTCTCCTCCTGTCCCTCGCGTTTGCCACAGCTTGGCTCCTGGGCAGCGCCAAAGGCGACGCACAGAGCCTGCGCCGCCCCGTGTCCTCCAGTGGGAGGCGTGTTTCTACGCGGGAAACCTCAGGACCAGACGCTCCCGCCAGTGCTAGCCTTTGTGTGCCAAGGACAGTCGGGCCTCGGGGCGGGGGAGAGGCGTCTTGCAGAGATTCTTGATCTCTCTGCACGAGGTGGATGGTGAACTTTGCGCACCATAGAGCCTCATGAGGGCCATTTGTTTGCTGGAATGTTAAGATAAAATAACTAGGTTGGCCATCACGAACTGAACTTTCCTCATTTCCAATTGATAGTTTTCTTTTACCGGATTTGGGCGCCCAAAGATACAGAGCAGTGTTCTTTAGGGAAACGAAGCTCAAGTCGCTGGGAGAGAAGGGACGCGCTCCCACGGAAAGCGCAGTGAGATGGGTAGCTTCTGTCCTGAGCGCGCGTTCGGGGAAACCGTGCGGCCACGTTTGGGGATGACAGTGATTAAGTTCGGCTTTCGGGAAAACGAAAAGTTCATACCATCGCTTTTAGTAAAGCCACCGGCTATTTCGCCAATGCCGTCGGGGCCCGACTGGCCCGCCTTGCGTGACAAGCGCCGGGTGACCCCACTTAGAATCCCAACCGCGTGGACCTCGGGGACGCAACCCGCCCCGCCCCCCGCAAGCACCGCCCCCGCCAGGTCCCGCTGCCTCCTCCCTCTATACAGACCTTTAAAACGGGATGGCGCGTTTTGACTCTCTGGAGTGACTGTATGCAAACGGGCCACGCCTCTGCGACGCCAGCTGTCAGAGCCGCGCGGGGGGCGTGAGGGCTGGGTACTGACTCCCCTCTTCAACCCTCAGCCTCAATCCCCACGCTGTAAGAAAACCCCGACTTTGTTGAGGCCTCAGGTGCAGCAGGGCTCCGCAGAAGAGGCACCTTTCTCCGTCCCTATCCCAATCTAAGTGCCTCTGGCTCTGACGACGCCTCGAGACTCCAGGGTGGGTGCTAAGGCTCGCAGAGCCGGTAGCAGGTGTCCGGGGCGGGCCTCTAACTTCCTGGGACACTCAGGTTGACATCTGGTCCTTGGAGTTGGCAGTCCGGTGCCGCTGGAAACCGCGCCTCCACGCAGGTTAGTTGGCCCGCGGAGCCGCCTTCCCGCCGCATCTTTTGTTGGGTTCTCGCAGATGGGGAGTGAGGTCGCGTGCAGGGGCTGGGATGATAAGCACTTAGAGGGCACTGAGCGCCACTGTCTCGATGGCCGTCTTGTTGCTCTTAAATTGCAGGAACCGTTAAGCGACTGGGTTAGAGGGAGGGCTGGAGGCAGAGTCACAGAGGAGCTGAAACGCGCCCCTTGCCGTCTCCTTTGGAGTGGGTTTGGGATGGGAAGGGAAGTCTTCAGCTGCTTCTCCAGTGAGGTAGCCTTGACCTGACCTATGTACAACCTCCCTATCCAACAGCGCATGGCAGTCCGAGGCCGCCGGTTGGGGCGTGGGGTGGCTGCTCCTTCTTCTGCACACCTGAGTGTCACGCCTTTGCCCTTCTCTCTCCAGCATGGCCACCAGCGTCAGCGTGGACGATCCTCTGCTGCCCATCTCGCTGACCTCCCAGCAGACCACGCTTCTGCTGCTCCTCTCGGTGCTGGCCGCCGTGCACGCCGGCCAGTGGCTGCTGAGGCAGCGGCGGCGGCAGCCAGGGTCCGCGCCCCCGGGTCCCTTTGCGTGGCCGCTGATCGGAAACGCGGCAGCCCTCGGTCCCGCGCCGCACCTTACATTAACGCGCCTAGCGCAGCGCTACGGCGACGTCTTCCAGATCAGACTGGGCAGCTGCCCTGTGGTGGTCCTGAACGGCGAGCGCGCCATCCGCCAGGCCCTGGTGCGGCAGGGCACCGCCTTCGCCGACCGGCCGCCCTTCGCCTCTTTCCGCGTGGTGTCGGGTGGCCGCAGCCTGGCTTTCAGCCAGTATTCTGAGCGCTGGAAGGCGCAGCGGCGCGTAGCGAACAGCACGATGCGCGCCTTCTCCACGCGCCAGCCGCGCAGCCGCCGTGTCCTCGAGGGCCACTTGCTCGGCGAGGCGCGCGAGTTGGTGGAGCTGCTGGTGCGCGGCAGCGCGGGCGGCGCGTTCCTCGACCCGCGGCCGCTGACCGTGGTGGCGGTGGCCAACGTCATGAGCGCGGTGTGTTTCGGCTGTCGCTACAGCCACGACGACCCCGAGTTCCGCGAGCTGCTCAGCCACAATGAGAAATTCGGGCGCACGGTGGGAGCGGGCAGCCTGGTAGACGTGCTACCCTGGCTGCAGCGCTTCCCCAACCCGGTGCGCACCGCCTTCCGCGAATTCGAGCAGCTCAACCGTAACTTCAGCAACTTCGTCCTCGACAAGTTCCTAAGGCACCGCGCGAGCCTGCAGCCCGGGGCCGCCCCCCGCGACATGATGGATGCCTTCATCCTCTCCGTGGGAAAGGAGGCGGCGGAGGGCTCGAGCAACCACGACGCGCGGCTCGACGCGGAGTACGTGCCGTCCACTGTCACCGACATCTTCGGCGCCAGCCAGGACACTCTCTCCACGGCGCTGCAGTGGCTGCTCATCCTTTTCACCAGGTAAAGACTCCTGGTGTGGGTCGGGCCTTCTTTTCCTCCTATAAAAGGCGGAGCGGGACTGAAATAGGCCGAGGTCACGACCTCTGCGCAGGGAGGGTTTGAGGTTTCACTCCAGGTCCCCACCTCTCAAATCTGAGATTACGTCTCGAAAGCGCAGCTTGGGAAGGCACAGTGCGTACCGAGGCACGTGAGCGCGCGCCGCCCTCCCATCCGCCCCGCCAGGACCTCTCCGCCTCTCAGATCTTGCCGCTACCTCTCTGAGTGGGGACACATTTGTGAGAAACCCCATGGAAAAATGAGATTTCTCCAGTGCCCACAGGTCAGTCCCGATCTTTTCCTCCCTGACACAGAAGAAGCAAAGTTGGAACGGTTCCGAAAGAAAGGGTAATGCGGTAAATATGTTAAATAAACACGGCAGCCCATAATCGGCTCCGCCAGCCCCCGGCGCGGATGCGAGGCCATCCAGCCCTGGCGCTAAAACCCGGCACGCTTCCCGGCTTTGTTCTCAGGCAAAGGACGCTTTAGGACGGCAGTCCAAAGGACCGTAGTCCTGGGCTCGCGGACGGTTAAGTCTCCTGGAAGCTTTAGGAGGGCAGCCAGAAACCAGCGGGTTGTGCAGATTCATAAAATCGCAGGGCTAGTGATAAGAGAGGGTCGGGTAAAGAACCGGAGAACCAGTCACTTTTACCGAGCTCAGAGCAGCAAAGGCAAACAGCGTATCTAGGAGGCCCCAGCAGACCGCTCTGGTCCCTGGGCCCGGCTGCGTTGGTTAGCTGGTCTCCAGTGCCCACGTTGATTAAGGTCGCGCGGACCTCTATGAAGCTCTGAGCAGGCGCTCAAATAGGTTTCCAGTATTGGGTGTTGCCAGATTTATCAAATAAAAAAACTAAATTTTACATAGGAGATACTTATGAGAAGATTAGCCATGGTTTACCTGAACTTCAGATTTAACCTGGCGGCCTGTATTTTGTCTGGCAACCCTACCCCAGAAGCAAATGTCTCGCTTAAGGTAAATGTCTCGCTTAAGGCAAATCTTGATTGCCTGGAGAGACTAGAAATCCTGGTTGTGTTATTTCTTGGAGCACAAGTTAGCGGTGGGGAATGCTGAATTTGCTGAATGGAGCCTCAGAAATTGAAAGGCAAAGACAGCTTCTTTTCTTATTCAAATCCACTGCAACCCTTAGATACTGTATGGTTATTTTCACAAATTGAATTTTTTGTATATTTAAAATCACTTTTCAGTATTATAATCATAGAAACACCTATGGGGGGCAGAAATTGAATAAAGAGAAGTCGATAATTAATCATCCCAAAATGGGATTAATAGGCCCTTAGCATCCCCAGATAAGCATGTTATCTTTTGAAACCAACTTTGTTTTTCATTAGAAACAGATTGGGCAGCAGAAGGAATAAACAATTTTAAGGTCACTTTCAATACAATGTAGTTGATGAGTACTTTTTTTTTCTTTTTAGTGAAAAGACAATATGACAGAGATGGGCAGATTACACTACTTATTTATGTTTGATGAAATTTATAAAATATATTTATGTATTGTCTATGGCTGCTTTTACATTACAGCACAAAGCAGAATTGAATAGTTGCAACAGAGAGAGTTTGTTCTGCAAAACCTAAAATATTTACTATCTGGCCCCTTATGAAAAAGTTTGCAGACCCCTGGAGAATGATGCTAATAAAGCAATTTTCAAAATCACCAGTAATTTCATCACATATGTACTTAAATTTTTTTTAAAGTTGCAATAATTATTTACATTTTTTTACTTCCAACATTTTTACTTATTGCAATGGACATTTCTCCATCTTTTAAACTTATTTTAGTAATTTTTTTGAAATCTTTATTTTTTTTATTGATTGCAAAAGTATTCACCGTAGTAATTTTCGATGGTTACATAACATTTTGCCATAATAAGATATAATTATATAAAATCATTTTTTGAGCTTTAATATTGTTGAATACATTTTAAAAATTTCAGCTATTGTTGGGGTTATATATTTTTGTGCCTGTTATTCCCTGAAAAAATACATTATCTAAACATGGATTACTGGATTTAAAAAGAGTAGTGAGGGTTTGTCCATATGGATATTGCTTTGTACTAAGATTTTGTTTTCCAAAAGGATTGTGCTAGTTTATATTACCAACAGTGAATAAGGTTTACATTTTGTACCATAATCTCATGAATGCTAGGAATTTGCTTTTACATTTAGAAGATCTGTAGCTTTATTTATCAGGATATCAACTATTTTCATATAAAATGAGAACAGCAGGAAGATGAAGAGAAAAAAGGATCTTCTTTCAGGGATGCATTTTATCTTTTGTGGGCCCTGGGTGCTTTTGTCTTTGTAGACTCTTTACTTCATAAAAAATATTTTTAATTCTATTTTATGACTACATTGGTATAAAGATAAATATATCTACATTATATATTAAAACACTTTCTTTGACCTAAAAGTTTATATTTTTTTCCCTTCTGATTTTGAAAGTAATGAAAACATTTTCATGGGCCCCGGAAAAGTATCGTAGATCCTGGACGCTGTGCCTGCTTGAGCCTAATGGAGAAGTTGGCTTTGTCTATCACCATGCTTTTCAGGCCAAGAAAAGTTAAACATTTTTTGACTTGTGATGGGAAAGACAGCATTAGCCATGAGAAGCTTATTAAAGGGATGATAACTTTTCACTTACTCATCTTGTAATTTAGTGAAAAATTAAGACATCATTTCAGTTTTTTTTTTTAGGGGGGTAGAAACGTTTATTCAGTCACTAATTCAGATAATGAAAGTAGGATTCAAATAAATTGTAATGTGCTTTCTAGATGAGAGAAAAATGAATTTTCCTCACTGTGTTCTCCCTCTACATTAAAAACCAAACAGGTACCCTGAAGTTCAGGCTCGGCTACAGGCAGAACTAGACCAAATTGTAGGTAGAGACCGTCTGCCCTGCCTGGACGACCAGCCCAACCTGCCCTACGTCATGGCCTTTCTTTATGAAGCCATGCGCTTCTCCAGCTTTGTACCCGTCACCATTCCTCACGCTACCACTACCAACACCTCTGTCTTGGGCTACCACATTCCCAAGGACACGGTGGTTTTTGTTAACCAGTGGTCAGCGAATCACGACCCAGTGAAGTGGCCTAACCCGGAGGACTTCGACCCTACTCGGTTCCTGGACAAGGACGGCTTTGTCAACAAGGACCTGGCCAACAGCGTGATGATTTTTTCAGTGGGCAGACGGCGCTGCATCGGGGAAGAGCTTTCCAAGATGCAGCTGTTTCTCTTCATTTCCATCCTGGCTCACCAGTGCAATTTCAAGGCCAATCCAGATGAGCCCTCGAAAATGGATTTTAATTATGGCCTGACTATTAAACCCAAGTCATTTAAAATCAATGTCACTCTCAGAGAGTCCATGGAACTCCTTGATAGAGCTGCCCAAGCTGGAAAAGACTGCCAATCATAAGCCAGAAGCAAGCTGAAATTTTAGAAGTACTCAAGATTTGGGGGATAGGGAATAAAATTTTCTAGGTCCTCTGTGCCACTTTCTCAGCTGGCCTCTAAAGTGAGTGGAAACCACCAGACCTGCAGGTGCAGTGTCTTACAGATGTATCCTCAGATCAGCAGTGGGCTCTGTAAGAGCTCTGGGAAGATTTTTTGAGTCAGAGTTAAAGGGCTCAGAAAATTTTTATACATATATAGAATGCTGGTAATAATTTTCTGAGGGAGCATTCTTTGGGGTTAAAACACATGCACACATACATACACCCAGAACTACCTGATGAAGAGGTACTTCCAGTAACCTTAGCATCCAAGATTGATATTCTGTGTGCTAAAATCTGCTCCTTGGAAAACTATATTAAGCAAAGTTTCAAAATATGTTGTTAAATATGCAAAGGAAAATAATTACAGCATAAGACATGTGATTGAGGGTGAGGAGGAAAGGTAAGACCAGAGAGTCCCTTCTCACCTTTTCAGTAAAGTAACTGAGGCAGGCTCTGCTATCTATGGATGGATTTATCTTTTTGCCTACTGATTTGCTTTCTCTTACTTTTTTGGATGGCTCATGAAATCATTTGCTCAAAAAGAAATTAATAGTTGTTGGTTTAGTGATTATAGTAGGTTTCAGTGATTTTTTATGAATTTTAAAGTGTAAGTTGTTAAATTGTAAAAAATTTTAATCTGTTTTGGTTGCCAAAGTACTGAATTTCAGTTATGAGCAAAAACAAAACAAAACTATGTGATTGCAATACATTGATTTTAATACATCTTATAGATTAAAAGTCACCAAATAGTATTCAATATGTATACATATATAATTATTCATAGTCAATATATATTAGTTATTTTATTATTAAATAGTATTAATTATTTTGGTCAAGAAAAGATTGAATAATGTATACCTTTTATAATGTCATAGCAAATTGAAAAGTACAACTAATTCAACTATATTTGGCTCACATACATGAAATGAGCTTGATTAAATCAACTATCTTTTTTTTTTGACATCATGGAAACCAAGTTGAAGCAAAGGCTTTTCTCTCTTCTAAAACTTGAGAAAACTGAAAAATCTAAAAATTGGATCTCTAAGATGTGTTACTTATTACTTTATAACATATTTATTACGATTATATTCATAATACAGAAATCTCTTTTTGAAAAACAATTTAGTTAATATGTTGTAATTCCAAACTCTTGATATGCTTAAATTTTAATTTAATTTTAAAGACATTTTGATTATTGAGTTCCAGTTTAAGTTACTGGAAATCTGACCATTAGTCTATAGAAGGCAGAGAAATATTAACCTGTGTTTGCCTGATGAATAGTGAAAAATGCAACGAATTATCTGGATGTTCTCTTTATTAGGTAACAAGGGGGGAAATTCTCTTTATAACAGACCCAGTTTTTCTTTTAAATGGTTTTTTAAAAATAGCGCTAATTCAGCATTTTGAAAAGCCAGAATCAGAAAGCAGTCTTGGGAGGCTGTTTTAAGAATTGTATCATGTACCAGTGGAGCTGAGCAGATCAGTTGTACTATTTAAGATGCAACCCAGTGGGCTGTCGCTTTGGTAACTGTGAAAACATAAAGCTTGAGCAAAAGGTATATGTTCAGTTTATGTAAATAACCTGAAAACCTTAAAACAGTGGTAGCAGATGGCAAAAGTACAAAGTGAAGTTTGAAGTTTTAACTTTCACTGTATGTAAACATCCAAAGGAAATTGTGCTAATAGCTTGCAATATTTTATTAAGCTTTTGGAATCTTTTAATCAAAATTATAAAGAAAGAAGTATATAATGGTTGTGGGGGGAGTAGTGAAAAGAATGAAAAAGGAAAAAGATGGTTCATTCCAAATTAATTTGAAGTATGAATATTTAGAAAAACTATGTTTTGTGTGCCAGTGTTAAATCCCAAGTAGTCTTTTAAAAAATCCACAATGTAGAATAACTGTTTTGTAATTTGAAATTTTTTACTAGTTAAAATTTCAGATAATTTTGATAATATCTTATAGTTGTACCTCTTTGAAAAACTTTGTGGCAGTGTTTTTAAAGGCACTAAAGTCAACTATAGAAATTGGCTTACCCAATACGTTTACTTTTTTTGGCACTGGCAATTCCAAAACATTATTATCCTTCTGCCCACCCACTAGGGCTGAAACAGTGATTTTGGGCTGCTGTAGCCTACTTAATCTGAGAGATGTGTGGCAGAAAAAGTACTCATGTGCCAATCTGGATGCCTCATTAAGTCAACCAGATCCAGATGTGCTATAATCTGTTTTTATGTCGGTTTTATGTATGTGGGCTCAGTTTATCTGGCACTTTCAGCAATGGGAAAAAAGTAAGGTGGGTTCTTGGTGGTTAGCTGGTTTATTAAATATGTTTATAACCTAGTTAAAGGAAGGAAGCAAAACCAAAAACAAATAAATATAACCAAATTTGGAGGCTACCGTAATCACATTAACTGGCTTAATCAGAAAACCTCAGTTTATTTCTGCCAGAGAAAGAATTTATTTACTGGTCACCTTATAGTTAGAACATCTCCAGGTTACTGCAATAAAGTATATTGTTTATTAAATGTTTCATTTACATATCTAAAAGCCTTCATGTCTCAGAACTTAGCCTTTACCTGTGAAATGTTATTACAGTCTTACTTTCATATTAGATCTATATTAGATCAAATAGTTGCATAGCATTATATACTAATTTGTGTGTTTTTTACTATGACACAACGGCATGATAAAAGGTATACTTTATTAGATGTTTGTAAATCAAAGATAACTTTTTATTTAACCTTTTCTTATTTTTGTATTTTATCATTTATGCTTTTAATATGTACATAGTGACTGTTATGCATAGTTGTACCTGAAATAGATTTTGAGGACAAAGAATTATTACTATATAGTTTTTACTGTTTGATATACCAAATTAAAACAGTTCTGTATCTAATTATCTATAATAGGGCACTATTACCAAAATAATAAAAATCACTTTCATAATATTGTTATGAAGTTTTACTTTATTTTAGCAAATATAGTCAAATGCACCTATTCATTTCCACTATTGTTTATAAGTGTTTCAATTAAAATGTTGCATTGTAAACATTTTATTTGGCCATTCTACATTTTAGGCTGCTTTCTTTTCTTTTTTTTTTTTTTTAAAGTAGACTTTCAGCATCTAGTTACCTGCCAAATTCCTGATCTCTATATTTTTGAATTTATAAGAACAAAAACAGAAGCTAAATTTTAACAGCAAACAACAACAACCAGTGTAAAAATTAATGGGAATTAATTTTTAATTTTGAAAGACTGAATAGATTGATACTTTTAAGACTCTGACCTGATATTTCTGCTTCATTTAAAAAATTCAGGACACATTTTTTTTCTTTCAACAGCACACTAATCCTGTTCCTAACATTTTTGTTCATTTTTTTTTATATGAAAGCCTTTGTTTTTAATTTGGTTCCTACGCATTTATTCACTTTTTAAGGTACATGTGTCTTAATAAGTGCAATTACTGTCCATTAAAATGGAGAAGCGTATTCTGTAATACACGATGCATATTTTTCTGCTGACTTATTTACCTGGCAAAAGACTTGGCTTCACTGTGTCCCTGATGTGACTCTCCAGTCCTGCACTGCCCAACCCTCACAGGCTATGTATGGCAGGAATATACAGTGCCAAGGGCTCTTATTTCTTCCTGACTTGAGCTTCCGTTATTGTGAAAACAGGAAAAGACATTGTGAAGTAAAATTGCATGCCATGTTATTGATACTTTGGCTTGAGAACATCACTTCAGCAGCCAAAGGTATGGCTATGAATGTGTTTAAGAGAGAGTGTTCACTTGTTTTCCAGATGTACTAACATATGATCTTGAAAATGGTCTTAAAGGTTGAGGACAAGTAAAGTAAATATTTTCATAGGAAAAAACTTCTTTAACGAAATCATAATTGGGGTCAGGTGTTCACAAAAATGTCAAGCAGAGCTGAATACTACCCAATCAACCCGCTGGAATATCAGACTGGAACAAAGGGTGGGAAATGAGTGCAGCTTTGGACATAAAACAGGCTTGGTTGCTGCAAACTCATAGATGTTATTTCTATAACCTCGAAGCCAGTCAATTTTCTGCAGAAGTGCTACAGAAGTTTTGACTGTTAACTCTCCCTTATTTTGGCTCAGTGACGCATGTACTCTGCTCTCTGATTTTGACCTATGAGTTATAATTCTCAGAGAAAGGAAGAGAAAGAAAGGAAATTAATACATTCATATACAGTTAGACAGGAGGAAAATAATCTGGTTTAAATAGGTATGGAAAAGCTATAGGCAAATAGCAGCTTATGACTCTAGCTCCTTTATTCACTCACATACAGGATGTGTGGGGTTCATTAACACTTTTCAGTATGTGTCAGGTATAAAGGTAAAAAAATGGAACTAAAATATGTTGAGTACTTATGTATGAATCACCATGCTGAGCGCTTGATTGCATTATCCCACAACAATCCCGGGATGGGGGGCAGTAATGTAACATGCCAAAATTATACATTTAGAAGTAGCAGAGCCTGGATTTTCTCTAGAGATGAACTGACTCCAAGCCTGTTGTCTTCCTGCTGTATAGTTTGTCACTCCCCAACCTACCCACATTTGGGTATACAGTCTAGTCGGCCTACATTTTAATCCCTGAGATCCTTGGGGTTCCACAAGCAATGTAGCTCCTTTGTCCAGGGTGCATTCCACACCACAGCCAGGGAGGAAGTGACATTGTGAAGTGCCAGGAAGATTCATAATGCTTCTCTCTTCTGAGAAGCATTTTCAAGCTATTCCTTAAGTAAAAAGGAAAAATAGAGAGGAGAAAGAAAAAAAGTCATGTTTTATTTTACAATTCTAAAACCTTTGTTCTATAATCTGTTTGGGCCAGGGACCCTTGCCTGAGCAAAGGCTATACAAAGGTGGGACCAGATGCCTGCAAAGTGGCCTGATTTGAGAACTCTTTCATATAGGGCTGCACGGCACTGGGTATTGGTTCCTGTGACTAATCAGAACCTTTCCTGCTCTCAGACCTTGAATAGAATAAATGCTGAGCACACTGGCCAGAGAGAGCAGAATCGAGGCATGAATAAGACAGGCATGTTGATGGAAGGCTGCCTCTGAAAACAGCATAAATGGAAATGGTTTTAGACCACTTGAGATCCTTTTAGGTGATCCAGAGGCCAAATAAACCAACTAAATAAACTAAATTTACTAAATAAACTATTTATACTAAACAAACAACACAGCATTACACAAATTATACCATATTACTGCATAAACCTAACCTACTGAGAACTCTTCAAGTCAGAGCTAGGAGTCCCTTCACAACCCAGAAAAGTCTTTCAGCCTCTTTTTATAGTTTTTAATTGTTTTTTAAAAAATCTATTTCTAAAAATTAAAAATCTAAATTCTATTTTGTTTCATTCCCTCTCCCTCTCAGTTGTTTCTGTCCCTCTCAATAGTGCTTAATGTGTACATTTTGTTTGTTTTGTATTCATGTGTTTTTAATTTGTGCAAATTCTATGCATATCTCATTCTCTTGCTTAACCTTCTCTTAGCACAATATTTGAAAGTCCCGTTGCTGTCTAATCCCATGCCTTCTAACCGCTGCTTCGTACTCCATGGTGTTCATCCGCCGTACTTGCTCCTTCGGGACGCTTTTGGGAATGGGCACCCGGATGGCCTTCAACTCGTGCGTCCCCAGTGCTGTTATTTATAATAACACATAAAACTATATATTAAAATAGATTGAAGAATATTTTTAAAGGAGAGTTGGTGCAAATGAGCTTAACCGAAGCTGTATTGAAGTTGGCAGATAGCACAATAGCTGCTGGCAGATATAAAGAACATTGAACAAAGAAGGTCAAGCCCAGATGGGTGAACCAAGGTCACTGCCTGTGTTGAGGCCTTGTAGGCTGAGGGAAAAAGGTGGTATCAGGTCTGCAGGGCAGAATGGGAAAGTTGAACACCAGCCTTTGGGATGAACGACAGCAGGTATAGCCATGGGCTGGAACCTGCCACTCCGGACAATTGCTTTCTAGGTGGTAAGCACTTTCTAGGCATTGGAGATACAACAGTGAACAAGAGAGCCAGGCCCTAAGCTTTTAGAGCTGATAGTCTACTTGAGTGGGTAGAAGAAGAGAAAAATAAAGAAATAAGATTTCGGTTAATTGAAAGTGTACTGTAAATACATTAAAACCGTGTGTGTGTGTGTGTGTGTGTGTGTGTGTGTGTGTGTGTGTGTGTGTGTGTGTTGGAGGGACTCTTTAGAATAAGTAGTCAGGGAAGACTTTCTGAAGGAGGAGACACAAATGGGTAAGATTCAGGACAAGAATCCTGTTCTTCCCTCCCTATGTGAAGGAAGTGCTGGTACTGAATTGTTAAACAATAAATTAATAATCTAAAGAGAAAAAAAAAATTGGTTGCAACTCATTAAATTGATTTTATAGTCACTAATGAGTCACAGCCCACAGTCCGAAATAAAATAATCTCAGCAAACCCATTGGCAGATGTTGTGGGCAGGCCCTTAATCAGCCTTGGCTTTTGGTTTTGCCAAATGGCATCAGTATGGTCCAGACAGGTTCCTGCCTTAGTCTCCCAAGTTCCTGATTATGTTCCCCTGGGAACACCGAAACAATTTCTGAAGAATTATGAGAAGGCAGGCTCTCTATGTACATATGTTGGAGCTAATGTACTTGACAATGACGCTTTGAAAAATACAAGTAAAAATGGCCTGCTGATTCTTTAATTTTACATGCACCAAAGGACTTCAAATTGATTCTTTGAAACACATAGCAGATCTTTTCTCGGAATATTCTATACACTCTACCTCTCGCCCTTGAATAAAACTTTTATTATGTCTGATTGAAAAGGATTTCCACCCTGATCTCAGTGGGGTTGCTGAGTAACCTTGGGTTACTGTTTCCAGGATCTCACACTCCGGTGCTATCCTGCCCGACCTGCCATGTTTTCCTCGCTGTGCGTGGCCACACTGTTGTACCACACAGCTCTTGCTATGGTCTAGGCTTTAGGACTCCAGAGCTCAGGTCGCACCAAGCTTTGAGAGAGCCACACTATTCCTTCCCCACACATAGAGAAAGCTGCTTGTGTTCCTTCTGGCAGAGCCTGTGCTGGCCCTTCGGACACCTCCTTTGGTATCTCCTGTCCCAGCTTACATTTCACTGCTGTTCTGCTTCAGGCCAGAAGGGCACCTCGGTTCTCTCACTGCCCTCCCCAGCAGGCACCATTGAAATTTAAGACTCAGCTTCTGTGATTTCTACAGCCTCCGAGCAAATCCAGTTGGCATTCCGCTTTGCTGGAGCTTGGCATTGACACTGAAGAAAAGAGTGGGGAACAACAGCTGGACAAAGAGGTGGAAGAATAAGTTAATTTTTTTACTGTTGTGTTTTCCACTGTGGTTTCCAGAAACTTACTACAGAAAGAAGCAGAGCGATCCTGCCTGGCACTGAGTGTGAATTTCTAACTTCAAGAGATGGTCCTGGAAATATCTATTGAGACTTTGTTAACTCACTTGTTTACTTATTGTCTACGACTGCTTTCCTGTTACAACGGCAGAGTTGAGTAGTTGTGACAGAGACCACATGACCTGCAACGCCTGACATATTTACTCTCTAGCCCTTTATAGAAAAGTTTACCAACCCTGGTCTATAGCATCAACTCCTCAAAGCACCAACTAATAATAAAAATAACCTCCTCACACTTGTCGGGCACTTTATGCTCAACAAAACACTTTCACATGCATCATTCCTACCTCGAGTCATCCTTGACTGTGCAAGAGGCTGGGCAGGCTGATGCCGATTCACAGAGGACATGAATCTGCAAAGCCAACACCCTAAATGAGGGAGCATAAACAAGTCAAAGGCATTTTCCACAAAGGCAATATTCCAGATTGTTTGAAATGTAGGCATTTTATCATAGACTAGAGAACGCAGTTAAATTCAGGCAAAGTTCAGACCCCTGCAGTGTGCCAACGTCACTGAAACAAAATTAAAGAACAGATTGTGGCTTCAGGACTTGAAGTCCTCGTTTGATTATTTTCTTCTTCCTGAACTATTCGGTCTCTGTTATTTTATGTCATTTGAGAGTATACCACAGTTTCACAATTATTACACATAACCTAAGATAATACAGCAACCAAATGAAATTTCTCCTCTTATATAGCCACAGGGAACACTCTGAAATGTGTTTTTGAAGAATTCTCGTATGTTCTTACATGTAGAGCATAGGAAAATCAAGTATAATTTTACATACATTCAGATCAGCCAAGCTATCATTTATTTAGCATCTAATTTATGTTTCTAAACATTGTTAAACACTGTTAAATATTGTTATGAAATAACATTGTTGTAAAAATAAACGCATTTCTTGATTCAGAGGTGTTTATTTTCTATTCCAGGAGACATACTTAAACACCCTGAACACAGTGTGATGGATGCTATAACAGAGATATATATGAAGTGCCCTGTGAACAAAGATTTAAGGGAGACGAGGGTTAGGAAAGGCTCCAAAGGTACCATGTAAGCTGGGCCCAGAAAGATGCTTAGGGGTTGACCAGAGAGACACGATACTGGGGAAGGAGGATGAGAAGATCCCAGACAAGTCCTTGAGGCGTGGTCATCTGTTGTGTTCCCTGCTGGATCCCCAGTGCATGGTACAGTACTGGAGTCTCATATGCACTCGGTAAGTATCTTTTGAATGAATGAATATGATGTGCTTGGGGGTGGTAATCCAGGAGAAGTGGCGGGAGTGTGTGTGAATATGCTTACTAACATGCTATTTGGGAACCATTTTAGGGACTAGAGAGACTAACTTTTAATTCAATATTTCAAGTATGTAAACAAATCAATGGTACTTCTTAAAGCTCTTGGAAAGAACTTGAACTTTCTTCAGCAGCATTTTGATGCTCTCTCCTGCTCTGGCATGTGCGGTAGACAAAGTGTACATGTTTGACATACTCATGAAACCCCCCAAACTTCCCAGGACTTTTAAGCTAAAAGTACTGAGATAATCAGCTGTTGAAACATCAGTAAGGGCCACTTGTCATTGAATATTCGGTCTTAGGTAAGACTGGCTGGGTGTCTTCAGCAATTGAACTTGGAAGGAACAATGTTTTCTTTCACTCAAAAAAGCTTATCGTGATTTAAGTGAGAAAGTTGTTAGAGGGATAATCTTATATCGACCCCTCATGTGCTTATCTATTTTTAAGGAACATTATTTGTACTTGTCGGTACTTTATTTTTAGTAATAAATTACTTGCAATCTCACAATGAATTAAGATGTAATAACTGAAATTAAGAACCGCTGCTTTGAACGACAACAGAGGCTTGATCTTTGTAGATTGGGCAGTCACAGAGTTCGAGACCGAGGATCAGTTCCACATAGTGATTTTGTGAAAGCACAGATTTGAATCCTGTGGACAGCAAGGCCAACACACGGGAGTGAATTCATTAACTAGTGAGCCCAGCCTATTGCCCACCCCTTCCTGTCAAAATAGCCTTAATGTTTTCTACCTGACTTCAGAGTTTCTGTATTTCTTGGGAACTGATTTAAAACAAACAAACAAAAGTTTGCTAAAAATGGCCCCAGAAAAAAAACAATATCTGCTGGTGATGGCAGTAAAAAGAAAAAGAAGTCCTTAAAAAGAAGGGTCCTGAGGCAGGTTCATAAATGTCTATGGAGGATCTCCAAGAATATGAAGGTTACTCATAATTTTCATTTCCTCTTGACTGCACTGTACAGAGGGAATTTCTAGTTCCATCATCATTCACGAATGCCTCCAGGCATATCCCAAGTGAAGGTGAAGGTTCAGCTGTATCTTCAACATTCCCCCTTGCAATTTTGTTTTCACTGTGAATTTGCATGACCCTGAGGAAAGGTTCAGCAAATCAAAGATAAACATCAAACCAGACTCAGTCTAATTGCATAAATTCCGGATTAATGAAGCCTGAGCTAATGAGGTTTCATGCCCTAGAGTAAGACTTAATCCTTGTCACTGGTGTTGGTGAAGTCTTTCCTGAAGAGGCTCACTCCCCCCAGGCACAGCCAGCTTCACAAGGCCATGTTACAACTTGCTCTCCCTTCTTCACAATTTCGATTCTGGCACTTGTAAACAGTGCCTTTCATGACACTTTCCAGGTAAGTTTTCTAGGTAGAAGATTCACAAAAGCAAATGATTACGCATGAGCCTTCTTTGTCTGCTGCTTTCTCTCTCATTTCCTCCCGATTCTTAGGCATCAACCATGTAGGCGTTGCCCAACCTGAGTTCTAAAGTTCAGTGAATCGCTTTTATAACCAGAAAGCTAGATTCAGAGTAAGAAGTACTATTTGATTTTGAATCATGATGTTTCTGTTACATCACATTGAGAGGAAATCATAAATAAAAATCATAGGACTAATCACTAAATATTAAAAAAGAGGCCACTTCAATTTCTTAAACACATCTTTAAAGTAATAACTTGTTTCACAGAGTGCTCTTAATTTTTAAGTCTTTTTATTTATTGCCTAATTTTCTGTTTACATAGTTCCTAAAGATGATAATGTAAATCATAACAATTCAATAGAATAAAACATGTTATTCCACCAATCTAATAGATGAGGAGTGAAAGTAATCACTTGGAGACATATAGTGAAATGGTCCTTTGTTCTTACATTAAGCAATATGCATGTAGTTCATGCAGAATCAAGTTTTGTCTCTGTTCCAAGTTCTTAATGAAGTGACCAGGAGTTCTAATAGAAATTGAACCATAGTAGGATATCCAGGCCAGCTTTTGTGCCCAAGTAAAATTAGATTGCATCCTTGTCAGGCAGGGCATAGGCCCTATGGACTTTTTAAGCCTCCACAAAAACATCTGAGATCTGAAAACAATTTAATGGGCTTGTTACATTGCTTGCTTTTTCAGGAACATGAGAGGAAACTCAGAGATATTGGGGTTGTATGTGGAAATATATGGAAGGAGATATATGGTTAAGGAAGGTATTTTTCCAAAGTAGGTCATACCTACGTGTTTTTCAAAGTAGCTGAGTATGCTGACCACAGTGGTCCAACAGAAAGAGGGGAAGGGATGAGGCAGGACAGGATGGAGCCAGTTGTAGTAGTGAAGTCCCTGAGGAGGCACAAGGGAAAGGGGATGCATGGTACATGGGGACTCTGGGCTAGGCACACAGTATTCATGTAATGTGGGGTTGAGAGCTTTCTTCAAATCTTGTGTTCAAATCTCGTCTTTGCCAGTTTGTAGAAATGTATGAGTTTGTACAAGTTAACCTCTTTCAGTGGCCATCTTCTCATGTGTAAAATGGAGTAAATAAGGTCTCAAATTCATCGATCGTTAGAAATATTCAAGTAAATAATGCATGCTACATGCTTAACACAGCACTTGGAATAAAGTAATCATGCTACAAATGTTAGTTACAATAGTAATAATAATTATTATTAATATTAGGCACTGGGGCTGGGGAAGCAAATGACAAGTAGATGTATAAATCATATTCTCTGCCAATGAGGAGTCAAAAATTCACTGAGAGAGAAATGTGCAAACAATGGTAACTCAGAGCGGAATTGAGTCATTGCTTCTAGTCTTCACATTTTACTCTCAGCAGGCATTTGGAGGACAGTGAGAAGCCTGGAGTGTCCTTCCTGAGGGTACAGGATTGGGCCCCTAGGTGTCCATTTAATCGTCCTCTTTATCCCTTCATAGTAAGATGGTCCCTTCATAGTAAGATGGTCCACCTCAGGCTGACAGCCCTAACTTTCCCTCTTCACTCCTCTTCCTTCCCTCCACTCTCTCTCCTTCCTCCAGATGGAGAAGGCAGCTGCTCTTCAAGAGGTGAACTTTCCAGGTCTGACCTGCTGGAGCCCCAGGGACAGCGTAACAAGCAACAATCCCTCACACTGTGAAGAAACTAGCCCTGTCTGATAAGCAGCTTTCTGAGAGAGGATGGAACCATGTTCTCTATATTTTGCAGACTAGAAAATAAAACTATACAAGACCCTTATATCAATGAGCAAGTTACTTAAAGTCATCAACTAAATTTTATTCATTTTATATCCCTATCGTCTAATACCATACCTAACAGTAGACAGGCACTCAATACCTGTTTGTTGAATAATCGAAATGAGTTCTTTCATCTTTTAAGGCCATCTAAAAAAATCTGTTGGTCAATTGCAAATGGATCTCAGGCCTGCCAACTCATAGCTTTATAGTTCTCCCTGAATTGAAGTTGCAGTAAGTTTGGTGCTAATAAAGCCTCCCTTCCCCATCACCTACGTGAGTTGGCCAGGGTGTAGTCTAGATATTTCTATAATTTTATTCTTCTGCAGATCAGCTCCAGAGAAAGCAGCTTTCACTTGAAAGGATTTATAGCTCTCTGATGGTTTTATTTGTTAGAGATTTTTTTTCCAGATGTGTTGAATCCAACTTTGAGTCATCAGTTTTTTTTTCACAGTTGGAGCTCAGTTTTACTCTTTTACAGATCAGCCGTGGGCCTTCTCAGTAGTTCATTCCCTTTTCATTGTTAAATATTATTCTATATGTATAGATATACCATTTTTGTTTATTCATTCACCAGTTGATGATCATCTGCTATAAACATTCACATACCAGTCTTTGTGTGGACATATTTATATAAACTAATTTTTACCTAGGTAATTTGTCTTTTCCAGTACACTTTTGTTTCTTTATGTGGACTTAAGTTTCCATCTGATGTCATTTTACTTTTTGTGTGAAGAACTTTGTTTTAACCTTTCTTGCAAGAAAGTTAGCAATAATTTCTCTCAGTTTTTGTTTATCTGGGAATGTCTTTATTTCATCTTCATTTTGAAGGATAGTTTTTCTGTATATAGACTTCTTGGTTGACAGTTTTTCCAGTTTAGACTTTGATTATGTCATCCAACTTCCTTCTAGCCTGTATTTTTTCATATGAGGAGTCAACTATTAATTGTTGTTCCTTTGCATATAATGAGATTTTTTTCTCTTGCTGCTTTCAATATTTTTTCTTTGTTTTTGTTTTTTTTTAACAGTTTGACTATGAAGTGCCTAGGTGTGGATTTCTTTGTGTTTACCTTGAACTTCTTAGATATGTAGATTAGTAATTTTTATCAAATTTTGGAAATTTCTGACCATTATTCTTTCAAATATTTTTTCTGTTTATTTCTATGTTAATATTTCTGCTTAGTTTTTTTTTTAATATGTCATTTTAATTTTTTTCTTAAGCTTGGTTCTTCTAAAATTTTCCCTGTGATAGTATAGCTTAGATGTCAGCCAATGATGGGTTAGAGGCTGTGCTCAAATACTTTGAGTCAGGTAGTCTTATATCCTTTGCCACTGAATCTTTGTGCAGGTTGGAAAACGCACTCAACATTCAGACACTTTACAAGTCTACCCCAGACTTTTACTTTTTCTGAAGCTGTTTTGTGTTTTACAAGTGCTGGGACTCATGTTCAGCAAAGGATGTGTGAATTGCAAGGACCCTATCTGGTCTCTCCTGAGTGGATATGTAGGCATGGGCATATGTGCAGCCTTTCAGACTTCCAGGGATATGTGGGAACTCACTACGTCTACCTTATTCACTGAATTATGCTGTTGAATATCTAGCTAGTTTGTCTCTCTGTTGCTTGCCTCAACCAGGATCACGACTTCAGGCAGCTGTGACGTTGGCCTTCCATGTTTGTTTCTCACCAACATTGCTACTATTTATGGCAATACCCATTGGCATCGGGTTTTTCCATGCTTTCTTCCAAATCAAGTCAGCTGCCCTGATAGAGAAGCTACAAGGTTTTATTGCTTGTCCCACCCTGGTAGAACTACCACACAATTGAGTTAGGGATGGGGAGGAATGAGAACTATTCCAGGCAAAAAAATGCCACAGATTTCCATTGTTTTAAGCTGTTTCAGTGATTTTTCTCCAGTTGATGCTTCTTAACTTGTTACATGCTTTTGACCAATTCCCAGAGCCTCAAAATTGTTGTTTTAACAATTTTGTGTAGTTTTACCATAATTTTGGATGGAGAGAGTTTCCAAATTTCTTGCTCCACCATTGCAGAAGTTTTGCCTTTGAGGAATCTGTTGCCTTTTCCTTTTTAAAGATTGGGATAGGTGAAAATCAAACCATAAAGCTCAAACATACATGTATAGTGTTTGTGAGTGTTGTAAGCATTACAAGTAATACATATAGCAGCAGCTAACATTTATCAAACACTTTCTATTTGTCAGCCTGTGTAAGTGTGTTAGAAGTATCATTTCCTTTCATCCTCATAGAAATATAGAACTTTGTTCAATTCTTGGAAATACCTTACTGATTTACTTCCCAAAGGTTACAAACAAAAAAGAAAAATAATGACCACAAATTTTAGATCTTAGATGAAGTGAACTGATTCCTTGAAAGATGCAAACTACCAAAACTCTGATGAAAGAAATCAAATATCTAAATGAATAGTGACATATCCATGTTCATGGGTCAAAAGTTTCAATATATTAAGAAGTCAATTGTTCCCAAATTAATCTGTATATTTAGTGTGGTTCCATTTAAAATCAAGTTATTTTAAAATATTGACAAACTAATTTTAAAGTTTATATGGAAAGTCAAAAGATGCAGCATGGCTGAAAGAATATTGAGAAGAGCAAAATCGAGGACTAACATTACTTGACTTCAGGACTAATTATAAAGTTATTAACATAGCATAGTATTGCTAAAAAACAGACAAATAGATCAATGGAAAAGAAGAGGGAGCCCAGAAGTAGAGCCATGTAAATACAGTCAATTGATGTTTGACAAGGGAGTAAAGGCAATTCAAAGGAGAAAAAATAGTCTTTTCAGTAAATAGTGCTGGAACAATTGAACGTCCATGTGCAAAAAAAAAAAAAAAGAGAGAGAGAACGAGAAAAGAAAAAGAAATCTAGACACATCTCACATGTTTCACATAAATTGACTCAACATTTATTATGAACTTAAATATAAAATGCAAAACTATAGGACTTCTAAAAGAAAACAGCAGAAAACTGAAGCGACTTTGGGTTTGGTGATGTTTTTAGATAGAACAACAAAAGCATCATCCATGAAAAAATTGATAAGTTGGACTTTACTGAAATTAAAAAGCTCTGCTCTAAGGAAGTCACTATAAAGAAATTGAAGAGACAAGCCACAGAATGAGAGAAAATATTTGCAAAACACTATCTGATAAAAGACTTGTATCCAGATTCTACAAAGAACTCTTAAAACTCAACAATAAGAAGGTAAACAATCCTGTAACAAAAAATGGGCAAAATATCTGAACAGACACATCACCAAAGATATAGTAATGACAAGTAAACATAAAAAAAAGTGTTCAAAATCATATATCATTAGGGAATTTAAAATTAAAAAGACAATTAAAAACTACTACACACCTATTAGAATGGCTAACATCTCAAATACTGACAATACCAAGTGCTGATGAGGATGTGGAGCAATAGTACTCTCATTCATTGCTGGGAATGCAAAATGGCACAGCCACTTTGGAGGACATTTTGGCAGCTTCTTATAAAACTAAACTTACTTTTATAATATGATCCAGCAATCACACTCTTAAAGTTTTACCCCAAAGATTTGAAAGCATGTCTACATAAAAATCTGTATATGGCTGTTTATATCAGCTTTATTCATAATTGCTAAAAAGAAAAAAATGTATGTAAAGAGCTTAATGCAGGGCCAAGAACACAAGGCATAGAACAGATGCTATTATTATTTTAGTGTTACCCTCTAGGACTATATTTAGATCAGTTTTCACCTTAAATTTTCTTCTAACTTTATATGTGATCTTGGACAAATTACTTAATATCTCTAAGTCTTTGTGTGTTTTTTTTTAACCAGTAAAATGAGACTATTAATATGCCTTGCATTTTTGTGAAAATTAAGATCATACATAAAAGATGCTCATTATGAAACTTGGGATATAGTATGTAATCATGAGTTGTTAGCCACGTGACTTGAGCCATTCTGTTCATTAGCAAAATAAATGGGAATAATAATATCTTTCTAAGAATAATAATGGGAATAATAAAAGCTTTCTCACAATAGTAAAGCTTAAGATCATAGTGGCTTAGGAGATTTAAATTACTTGTTCAGGTTCACATGAATGGGTCAGGACTCAAGCCCAGATCTAGATTATAGGTGCTCAAAAAATGGTGACTATTAATTATAGCTATTCTACCTTGGCCATCTTTTTCTCTCTCTCTCATTTTCTTCGCCCACCCCCATCTCACATACACGTGAGTGCGCACGCACATGCACGCGCGCACACACACACACGCACACACACACAGTTATTCATATGTGGTGAAAAAATAAGATCTCCAGTCTTTCTAACAGTGTGCCTTCTCATCACTGGGCTCCAGAGCTGGCACTCTCGTCCTCCAACCCCACATTGTCCTCCTCACAATTAAAACCACTCTTTGCTGCTCCACTGCACCCAGCGTCCACTGGCTGCTGAAGGGCAGGGGTCTTCTACCTTCTTGGGACATGATTCTGCAATGATGAGAGGGTAGCCCCTCTGAGGAGGTTGGCAGCATGGCCCAACAGAGAGGAGGCGGTGCTAAGAAGCGGGAGAAGGAGGCAAGCAGGAACTGCAGTGTGTTGTCAGACATTAGGCTGAGCACCTTCATGTCCCTCGTCTCACTTATCCTCACAGAAAGACCTGATTTTGGTTTCCTGGAGCAGATGGCAAAACTGGAGATATTAGGAAACCCTTCAGGGAACCCCCAGTTCAGCCTCAGACACTGGATGATATTCTGGCAAGGGAGGGAGAAGGATCTGCCCTCATCTGTGCTCAAACCTGATTCCTCTGAGGGATGCAGGACCTTTTAGTTAACCATAGGCACAAACAGGAGGGTGAATGTTTTAATCAAAACAGAATGATATATCAGGGAAGCAGGAGGTATCAGTTGGAGGGACTGGGCCCCTCAAGTAAAGGAAGTCGGGGCTTTTGAGATAGAAGTGAGAAAATGGAGTGTTTAGGGGTGCTCAAGAAAAACTTTAGAAACTGCATGGCAGCTTCCATTTGCGGCTGGTCCATGGACTTTGGAACCAGACAGGTCTGAGTTGAATCAAGTTTCCATGACTCACCAGTTGTGTGACCTGAAGCAAGTTACTTAGCCTCTCTGGGCAATAGTTTTCTCACTTGCAGAGGAGTATGGAGGAGAGACTGTCCCATGATGTGATCACAGATGGACTGGCGAGTGGGACCCAGGGCAGAAGTGGGAGATTGCTTCCCATGAGCCCCCAGAGAGACTGTCTGATTGTAATGGATGTTTTTTTTGGATGTAAACCAGCACCTTTCCCCTGTTTTCCACTACGTGCTGGTTCCTGGAACAGGCCATTGTCCTGGCCGGGTCAAGCATGTAATGTCCAGTACCTGGTAGCATTCATGTACTCGTCCTCGTGACTGTCTCTATATGATTCTTTGGCGCCAGTCAATGACGTGAATAAGATGTACCTCTTATGTAAGTTTCTCTTAATAAACTGTTAATTGCCAGAATGGAGTGGCCAGCCTCTTTCTTCAGTTTTCCCTGCCTTCTTCTTATGAAGGGAGGTGGTCAGTGTTAGGGCTATCACCTGGGGCTGAGTATACTAACAATGATGACAATCTCAAATGACTAAATCCTAAAGGACAATCCTAAAATAAAGATTGTCTTTCAAAGGACAATCAGATGGATTAAAATGAGCATCAAAAAGCATCTGACTTTTTAACCATTGCTCAAAAAATATTATTTTTATTATCACTTACAAAACTCAAATCAAAGTTGGACACAAAGAAATTCCACACCGTTTGGTTTCCAGGGGAACAATGTGGATTCCAGAATCGGATCTGGTGAGACCAAAGTGTCTCTGCCTCTACTTATCCACTGTATACCTGATAGTATCAACCCTGCAGGCTTACAAGAAGCATCCAGGGTAATCCACCCACCTTCTATTCTGATTCCAAAAAACTTCTACTGGGTGCCTGCTATGTGGTAGGTTTTATTCCAGAATCTGTAGATACAAAGACTGAAGATCTGTGGTTTCCATTTGGCTGTATCATAGCTCTGGGAGATAAAAAGAGGACACCAACCATGGCCCCAATGCTAAGGTTCTCTCGTGGAAGGCGCAGATAGCTCCAGGGCAAGGGATGCAGACAGTGGTAACCAGCCCTGAACCACGCAGGAGACAAATTTCCCAGAAAACAGCTTACACAACACCAAGTATCAGTTTTCTCCTTGGCTTTTTCTCCCATGTATCAAGATAACTGAACCAGTAACACAGCACACAGCTCATTTTATTGTTGGGAAAAACCAAAAACACCCCAAGGGAAGGAAGGGTAATGAGCCTTGTGCAAGGAACGACTCGAAGTTAGCGGTCCACCCCGCCTGGCCCAGACCCTCACGCTTCCTTTGTGAAGTGCTCCCGCCACCAACGCGAAGGACCTCCCGTGGAAAGTCCCCAGAGTCCTCCTGGGGAGATTTCTGTGGGCGACCATGGATCTAGTACATGCTTTTTTACTGCCTAAATAGGGGAAGAAATGGGAGAAAGAAAAGAAGAGGATGAAGGAGAACAGAGATGAGGAAAAGGAAGAAAGGTAGCAAGAATCCTGGACATCAGGCTTGCAAGTGAAGTCAACAACTACCAGGCTCTAGAGGCTTCTATGGGCTTACAAAACACCCGAAAGTGTTGCGTTTTTATGAATTTTAGAATTTTCCTTAATTTTTCACCCTCTCACCATCTCTTTCTGAGAGTACTGAATATGACTCTCAGCTCAGGCAGGTACTAGCTCTACCACACTGTGTGAGTTATCGAACCTCAGGGAGCTTGTGTTTCATCTCCTGTCAAATGGGCACAGTGACCATGTAGGGAGGATTAAAGGAGCCCAAGTGTGTGAGGCATGTTGCACAGTCCCTTCTACGAGAGATTTGTGGGTTTCCTTCCTTGCGTTTTTTCAAGCTTTTAGTAGCCAGTGGGAAACAGAAAACACCGTCTAACAAAAATTCGTGAATTCAGGGAAGTCTCACCAGGGTGCTGAACTATGTTTTGATACCCAGTTAAGTCAAGAAAATGGCACCAACTCACCATCTAGTGTGTGTGCAGCACAGTGTCAGATCCAACGTGAGAGGGAGTGAAACACATGGCTCCCCTCCCACAGTTTGCACAAAGTTCCTTTGAGGTCACCATGGTCTTCTTTGGGGAGTCTGTTCATTAAGCTCATTGCCAAGCCTGTTTCTGTAGATATTTAGGAAACATCCAGAATCTAGGGGAATAGTCAACAAGCACCTAACAATTCTTATATGTGAGCATCTGGAGTGGCACTGCAACATGCAATCATCTAGGGAGGACACAAATGGCCAGGAGTGTCTCTCTCCCTCCAGGAGGGAGCTGCAAAATAGTCTCCATTTCTATGTGCCAATTATTTTATGCGCATTTATTTAATCTTCCTACAAAATCCTGATCATAGGTATTTTATTACCATTTTACAGATGAGAAAACTAAGGCTAGGAGAGCGTAAGTCACTTCAGACACAGAGCAAATCCAGGTCTGGATTTTAATTTGATTCTAAATCCAATACCCCTTTACCCTTTTATATCATGCTACTTTTCCCTAGAAACCTAAATTTCTGGGAAATAAATGAACTCCAGTGATAAAGCAGCATATCTCCCCACAGTTTATGCTCTTGACCCCTTCCTCTGCTTTCCCTGGAAATAGATGATAAAGCCACCAGGATCCCTGAGCAGCCTTGGTCATCCTAGCACTGTAATCAGCACAGTGGATTTTTGGCCTTGTTGCTTTCCCATCAGACTTTTGGAGAAGAACACTGCACCGGCCAGCTCAGTTCAGCACTTCTCTGGCTCCCTTTTATCCCCACAGGAACGAGAGAGAGAGAGAAAGAGAGAGAGAGAGAGAGAGAGAGAGAGAGAGAGAGAGAGAGAGAGAGAGAGAGAGAGAGAGAGAGAGTGTGTGTGTGTGTGTGTGTGTGTGTGTGTGTGTGTGTGTGTGTGTGTGTGTTATCAGACCGGCTACAGAGTCTCATGTCAGCACAGAAGAGAACTTTGATGTGAACTCGCATCTGGGAGCTCTGTGGCTCAAATTCCACAAGATGCCTCATTGCCTGCAGTGGAGAGGCAAATGAAGAAGGAAGCTCACAGGTTAATCGCTCCCTTCCGGGACCTGCATTTGGACAGCAGCAAGAAGATGCTGATTACTCCATAGCTCTCACCCTTAACTTCCTTTGGAAGAGGTATCTGGATTCTTGCTGATCTGTATAGTCCATGTAAACCATGGTTCCTTTGGAAATAAAAGGTGATAACAGAGAGTTGTCACGTTACAAGTAAGGCTCACCTTAAAATGAATAATTACCTCTAGTCATAGTCCAAGTATACTTGGCATTTGTCACATCACGTCCTTCTTATGTGAACCCTACGAAATGGACACAGCAGGAGGAAGTGTCTCCACTTCCTCCAGATAACACAGAGCCATGCCTCTGGGCTCCCACTGTGGAATGCCGGCAGATGATGCATGTTCCCAGATGACACATCAGATCTCTCTGTGAGGAGATCTCCATGGTTCTCTATCAGAGGCACTTCTTTATCTCCAAGTGGGGTCCATCAACAAGGGTCCCCTGGGAGCATGCCCAGCTAGGTTATTCTCTTCTTCCCTTTTCCTCTTTTTCTACTTGTCCTCTTTAATTCTGAGCTTTGATTTCCTTCCTGGTTGGCATACCTTCCCTTACTGTGGTATTCAAGGCTAAATAGCATATGGACCTTTACTGAGCAATTACTATGTACAGCTCCAGACATAGTTGTGCACGCTCGAAATACAACGACCCGTTCAGAGACTCTGGTTGGTGCCCTGCGTGGATCTGTGACCAACATGGTCCAACGGGAGGATAGATCTCAAGGTGCTGCTGCCTCCTGCTGGTTATACTGGATCTAAACCCATTGCTTAATTTTACAGTTTCTCTCACCTTTTCCACTTCCCTCTTCTTCCATTTCTTGAAGAAGGCACATTTATTGGATGATCCATTTTACATGCCACCTTTACCCATTATATTAAATTTGATGTATATTTGGGTGTATTTATGGCTTTCTTATTCGGTTTCACTGATCTGTTCATCTATTTATTCACAATACTGCTTTAATTATTATAGACTTATAATACATTTTTTTCATACCTAGTAGGTATGGTTTCCCTTACTCAACTTTTTCAGAATTTCCACAAATACTTTTGCTGTTGGTTTTCCTATTTGAATAATATAATACAAAAATAATTGTGTTGGTATTTTAATTAGAATTGCACCAAATTTATAAGTTGAGGAATCTTTGATAACAGGATGCTGTCTGGCTTCTTTGGCAAAACATAATATGTCTTTCTATTTGTTTAAACCCTTGGAGTCCTTAGATTAATGCTTACTTATCAGGCATGATTCTTAGGTTTATTCCCAGATATTTGATTCTATTATGTGGTTATGGTGAAGGAGGTATTACCTTCTATCACATCTTCTAATTGGCTGTTATTAGTGACTGTGATGGTCTTTAATTTCTACACATTAATATTTCTCTGCATTACCTCAGTAAATTCTCTTACTGTTCACAATAGTTTTGAAGTTAATTCTGTTAGGTTTTTCATGCATGTAAGTTTATTTTTCTATATAAGTAATGATATTTATTATATTCCATTACTTTCAAATATACTTTATTTTCAAATGTTATAATGTGATTTACTTGTCTAATTAGAGCTACTACTTCCAGAGGAATAGTAAATAATAGTGATAATGTCTTCCTTGCCCTGTGCCTGACTTCGGTACAAATGCTTGTAAATTCTGTATTAATAAGCATAATGGGCTTTGATAAATATCTCTGAACACATTAAAAAGTGTGCCTTTATTTCTATTTTGCTAAGAATTTCTTTTTAATCAAGAAAGGGGGTAATCTTTCCCTTTAAAATGTTTTATATGTGTTTTTATCATGAACATTTTATTAGAATATGAATATGTATATTTTATAACTAAATTAATTAAATATATTGAGGTATGCCAATTTTTATAACTGATTCAAGCATGCAATTAAAAATTTTGGAGACCAATGAGTTTAGAAGACTATAATAAAATTACTTACATTAAAATATTAATGTTTATCGTATACTTCTTTAATTTTTCCCTTTTGATGTAGAAAACATTTCAGAATCTCATATGCTTTAGGATCATCATTATAGATATTGGTTATCTTATCAATAAGATTGTTTAACTGAGGATGAGTCATTGGAAGGCCTCAGTCTTCCTCTGTAAAAGTCTGATTTTTGTGGCCCTCTGAATGTCTTCCTCTACATCAGACAGTTTCAGTGAAGCAGCAATACTCTGGGTCCCCCCAGTCCCCCAACCCACCATCGAAGAGGCACCACAATATGATGAAGGCAGGGACTGAAGGTGAGCCGGTGTGGCCTGGGCCTGGCCTCTCTGGATCATACCTTGCACAGGTAGAGTGTCCTGGCTGAAAGATATACTTTCTGGGAGAGGCAGAGTAGGAGTGGACACGCCTATGGGCAGAACAGTCAAAGGGTGGGAAGAATCCAACCTCACAAAGACCCATTGCTTCAGCACAGTGGGACTTCTCATCAGGGCCACTGCCAGAAGTCTTCCTGAGTAGATGATTTTGAAAAGTAAAGAAACACCAGTGTTTATTGTAGTCATTAAAAGGGAAAAGGTAGCTGGAGGGATAAACATCTCAACCAACACATTCTTTTTATGGGATATCTGGTTTTCTGTAAATTTTACTGAACCAAGACATGTATTCTTTTAAAATTAATACATGCAGTGCAAAAACTCAAAACAGTATGCTGATTTATTCTATAAAGATAATTCCTAGGCTAACTGCGGTTTGTTTTACATTTTCAACAAGAGTAGAGAGTGGGGAGGGGGGCTGTGTCTCATAAACTCTTGGAGATGAAAAGTTTGGGTTCACATCTAGACTAAAAATTCAATCTCAGTCTCTGTCTGTCTCTGTCTCTGTCTCTGTCTCCTCTATTTTTCTGTCTCTCCCTCTCTCTCTCTCTCGCTCTCTCTCTCTCTCTCTCTCTCTCTCTCTCTCTCTCTCTCTCTCTCTGTAAAATTGCTAATTTAATTCAGCTTCAAAAATATTTATTGAACACCATGGAAACACAGAAGCAAGATAAGATGCAGTGTCTTCAATCTATTTAGAGAATGAATGCATGTGCATGTGGAGTAGATTGCAATTTAAAGAAATATAGAATTGAATACCAAAATTAGAAGCATGGATAGTGTTATGAGAGGTAAGAAAACTCATGACAGGTTGTGAGGATTGTGTCAATAGGGGTTCCTCTAAGTATGACAGAGCAAGGGAGGAAGAGGAACATATGATTAACATCTCCTTTCTCCCAGCAATGTTCCAGTGCCACAGGCTCAAGATTCCTGCTCAGTTTTCAGAGCAGGAGATTTTAGAAGGTCTGTTTGGATGATCTCACCATGGGAGCTTTTGTCAGCTTTTTTATACACTGCTAGTGTTAAGGAAAGAAAGAAAAAGGAACAACTGACCAGCAACTGACAAGAATGCTTTAGGCTGTAGAATTATAAAATGTAGTGTTACTGAGCTAGTTGGAGCAATTGAGTCATGGATGGAGTACTCCACGAGCACATGAAAAGGTGCTCAAATCACTAGTCAGGGATGTGCAAATTAAAACTACAAATATGTCCATTAGAATGGCTAAAATTAAAGACTGGGACTGACCATGGCTAAGTGTTGGTGAGGCTGTGGAACAACGGGTGGGAATGCAAAATGGTACAACCATTTGCAAACCATTTGCAAAACGGCAGTTTCACGTAAAGCTAATATACACTTAGACCAAATGACATGACAATTCCACATCTAGGTGTTTACTGTCCCTTTCCATGTCCACAGAAAGACATATACATAAATATTCACATCAGTTCAATTCATAATAACCCCAAACAACCCAAACCAGGTGAGTTGACAATCTATGATATATTCAATCTGTGTGATGTTACATAGCAACAAAATGGAACACACATTGATATATCCAGTAACATAACAAAAATGTGCTCAGTGAAAAATGACTCCATTTATATGGTATTCTAAAAAACAAACTATAGTGACAGAAAGTAGATCTTTGGTTGCCTGATGCTGGAGTGCAGGTAGGAGATTGGGAAGGGACAAGAGAACTTTCTGGAGTGATACACATATTTATATCTTGATTGTGGTAGGTGTTATACTACTGTATAAATTTGTCTAAACTCACAAAACTGCACACTTAAAATGGATGCATTTTGTTCTATGTAATTTATATCACAATAAAGTTGAAGCAAAAATTAAAAAAGGAGGAACCCCTTCTAATGAATGGGCTTTAGGGACAGGTAAAATAGTAAGAGAGCCCCTACTTTCGAGAGAGTGCCTTGTGGGTGATGGAACAGTGAGCAGCACATCCTCCAAATCTGCTAACATGCTGTAAGAGAACTGAGGCCAAGTAGGAGGTTGGCAGCTGTGATATATAATCTGCTTAGTCTGATGGCTCTTTTGAGACCTGACTCAATTCACTGGCTCTGCCCTTGAATGAGAGACTTAAGTGGTTTCCAGAAGAGCATTCCTCATGGGCCTTGCACGTCCTGAGGAGTGTCTCTGCTTTGAGAACATGTTCGGTCTGAGGCCAGTGTGGAAGGTCAGGAGGAGATGTGTAGCTATTACTTCCACAGCCCCAGCAAGCTGTCCTCTTTGTAAAAAAAATCCGGTGTTCTTAATACATAGCTGAGTTTGGGAAAATCCAGACAAAATTTCCCCTCACCCCCAAACTTCTGTGTACAACTCAGTGAGCCAAACAGAATAGTTCTGATTGGGGTGGTGTTGGTGGTTGGGGTGGGAAGGGGGAGGGCGCTGGTATTTGCAACTGTGAGATAGATCATAATCTCAACTAAGTATGTTATGAAACTTAATTATAGTTATGAAACAGTGAAAATTCACATAATTACATCAAAATAAAAAGGGAAACAAAGTATGACTATGAGCAACAACTTTGGGGGAAATTACCACAACCATATTGAAGTAAAACATTCCTGAAGCAGAATAAGGTACCTTCCCAGGCGATTCCCATGAATGTATGTTGTATGGACACTAAGCTCCCTAGCCAAAGCCCATCTTAAATTACTGTTTTCCCTTCCAACGAACCATTTCCCCTGCTGTGGGAGACACTAGTATGTTGCTGGGTGAGGTAACAATTATACACATTTCAAGAAGTCTTTCTTTGTTTTTAGAAATCTATCTTTTTTTTTTAGCTGCCTTAGCACTTTTTAGGTATATGGAAACAAAAGAAAAGGAAACAAAGAGTTGGTTCCTAAGGTCATTAACTCTTAAATGGTTTAAGACTGCTCATAGGGTTCCAAAATAATTTCTTTGCTTGCCCTGTGGGCCTGCACTGAGTCAGGATGACTGGTTCTGGCCCCTGCTCTCTCACTAACTAGACCTGTGACCTCCAGCAAACCTAATCTTTGTTCCAGTTTCCTTCCTCATTAGATGAGGATGGCCCCACTTTCCTAACCTATCTCAGCAACTAAAAAGCTTTCATTGCAATATCAGATGTGATAACACTGAAAAATTAGAAGTTTAATATGAATATAAAGTAGGGTCTATTTTGCATTTAAAAGAACAATTTTAAAAATGTTAGAAGCATAGTATGTGTTATCAGTGTATGTATATGTTGGAGGACTGAATTTCAAAAACAACAAAAATCATCTGTCATCTTTTTCTTTTCCAATCTGTTAGCAATGAGCACAGGGGTTAAGCATCCTCAAAGAGCAACACTCACACTTGCCAGGTTGTCAGGAATGGTCCCCTGTGACTGTTCTAAACAGTTTTAAGTTTCACGCTGGGGTATTCAAGAATTACTTAATTGCTAAAACAACAGACTGGAAAATAAAGCCTAGAAATGGAGTAAAAATTAAAATTTCAAAGAGAAAAAAAAAGAAAGCAACTGGGTCACAGAAATGCTACAATGACTACTAACTCTACTATGTGGACTATATCTCATTCAATGAAGGTTGAAGCAGTGCAGGGGAGGGGGGCGGGAGGGGGGGATAATAGATTCTACACAGTTCTGTACTGTTTTTAGGGTAGTAAGAGAATACCATAAATTTGAGGTCTAAGGGCTGGTCTTGGCATTGCCTCAGACTTACTGTCTCCTGCCTGGTCCCTGATATGCTGGGCTTCTCCATTTCCTGTCACATCACCTCTGAGGGTAGAAATTTCCTCAGGAACCTTAGGAATATGAGAAGTGTTTTTCCCTTTCTTGAGCGGTTTTACTTAGTTGAACACAGATTATTTGAGTACATACTGCTAGACAGGAGATATGGAGGTGAGTAATAGATGGCCCCTGGCTTCATCTTGCTGAAGATTTGAAGATCTGAAGGTTGGTCAGCCTAAAACGGGGAACAAAAAAGTGCCTGCTATTTTGAGGAGGGAGAGAGCACATGTACTCATGTGAGTCAGGAAGGTTTTATGCAGAACTCAAGCCAGGAGTAGAGTGGGGAGAAAGATTTCCACAGGCAGGTGCCTGGGAGGGAAGGTGGCCCCCCAGCACGAGAAAAACCAAGCCAGAGGGCAGAAGAGCCCCAAGTGGGCTTTAAGTAATAACCAATCCAGTCTGTCAGGAACGCAGACTGCATATGTGCATGTGCATGTGCATGTGCATGTGTGTGCATGTGCGTGTGTGTGCACATGCATGTGTCTGAGGGGATGGTGGGAAGTCCTCTGGGAAGACTGCCTGGGTGAGGGGACAGGAGTATGGGGTATCTTGAAAGCCCTGTTGAAGACTTTGGCCTATGCTGCGGTAGTTGGAAGAAATGGAGAGGGATCAGTTTTAGTCTGCTCTTACTCAGGGAACCTCACTTGCATGGGTTTGTGCCCACCTGCCTCCTGCTTCCTGTCCTCTTCCCCCATAAAAGTGTCCTTAGCCCCAGGAAGAAGGCTTGGAGAGCTGCCCAGATTGAGGGCACCCTATACACCCTATGGTGGGATCTGTGGTGGGTACGGTCAGCAGGAGGCTTCTAACCTTCATATGTGCTGGGCCCAGTGACAGCTCACTTCTGGGGCTTGCATCAAGATCCACACCCCGACATCAACCCTAAGGAGAAGGATATGAATAAGGTGCTGCTTGGTTCCCTGCTCAGGGCCCACTATGACCCAGGTATCAAGGCTGAGCAGGCTGGGCAGAGCTGGCCAAGCCACAGCAGGGCCAGTGGGGCTTAGCTCAAAACATTCTCAAAAGGCTGAGGTTCTCCTGGGGCTCAGTCACCGCATGCATTGCTAACAAGAAGTGAGGCCAAGAGGAGCTTTTCTAAACTACCGGTAATAAAAACTAAATACCAATCAATCATGCTAGAGGAAAGATTGATTTTTCTATCCTCTATGCTCACTACAGAAAATGATGTTTAAAAAATTAAAGCCATATGACAAAGTGAACAAAGAGTATGTGGCAAAATGTAGGAAGAAAGTATCTTAGAAGTGTGCCACACAGTTATAAACAATGATAGATTATTTTCCTAAATTTTACAATATCTGTGGCATTTATAAGCTTTTTACATTTTATAATCTGTTCTGATGTCTTTTTCATTCTAAATAAAGCTATTTTCATAGCTAATTTTGTATTTTGAATTTTTTTCTTAACGATTCTCCAAATTGTAGAAGCTTGAGCCCTCACAAACTTGGATCAGCCCTCAGATAGTTCCATAATATTAGCTCAATAAATATTTGATTAATTATAATTGCTAAGCACACTTAGGACTGAAGAACACAAAGGAAATAAAATGCATTTCAAACAAAGAATTAGCTTGGTTAGAAAATCACTTATCCTCATGAGTGGAACATAGTGTTTTGTTGTAATAAATAATGTTGTTATGAACATTTGCATATAAATAGTTGTGCTTTTTCTCTTTAGGATTATTTCTGTGAAATTGAATAACAAGATTAAAGACTTAATACACTTTTAAGACAATATATTTTACCAAATGTTTGAGCCAAAATGACTTTCCACCAGCAGTGTATGAGAATGTTCCATCTCCTGGCATCAATGTCAGCACTGAAAGTTTCTTGAAAGAAAAAAACAAATCCTTGCTCATTTCCTGGTAAAATAGTATCTTATTGTAATTTTATTTACATTTCTGATTACTAGTTACAATACATTTCCTCTTTTGTTTTCCTTTTAGCAACAACTTGTTTAAATCCTTTGACCATTTTTTTCCATTTTCATCCATATTAATGAAGTTATTTTGTTTTGTAAAGTCTCCACTGAGAGCAACAATAAAACATTCATTAGAGTTCATTTTATTGGCTTGATTTAAATATTTTACTTAAAGAAATATTTAAAGAAATAGTCTGAAGACTATAGTTTATTGATAGAAAAAATATAAAGCATACGTGTTTGAAGAAAGATATTTTGTACTGATATTATAGGAGATAAATTTTTCCAAATAACATGATTTGTTTTATAGTACTACTAGTGAATGTAGTCTGCAGAAACGTGGTTTTACCTTTTTATCTGACAACATTACCCTTACATCAAAAAAGAAAGAAAGGATAATAAAATAACACAACTTTGATTAGTTTGAACTTTAGGAGACCACATCTGATTTGTTGAAGAGTAAGTTCTTTTATTTACCTCTTCAAAGAAGTGCTTAATTTTTTCAGCTCTTTCTGTGCATCTTTATCCTGTAAAGAAAACACAAATACACAATGAAAATTCACACATTCATCCTGATACTCTAGGTACTATGAAATACACTTTGTTGTAACATCTGGACGTGTCATTATTGACTTTATCAGGAAGTTTATAGTTAAGATTAAAAATCATGTAATACATTTTACAGGATCCCACATGTACTACTATTTCTTTAAAATGAATGTGGAAATTAGGAAGAGTGGCCATGAATTCAGATGGTAGTATACTCCTATGCATTTTTACATTTAACGTTTAGTGAGTACCAATTCAAAAAAATTTAAATAATGTAACAAATTTAAAATAAACAAGTGAAGAAAAGTGGACAAAGTAGATATTTGGAAGTCGCTTCTAGCTAGATTTTTAAAAAAAAACTGGAAGTTTTTCAATAGTTTTAATCATAAACATTAATATACTGATTCGATTTTAGTGTCTGATCAACTAGTAGTAAAACTATCCAGTCTTTTTTGTGAGAAAATATGACAAAGGAATCTAGAGTATCTATGCATTCTTTGAAACAAAATGAAGAACTGAGTTAATCTGCTAGTTCTGCAGTTGACATAGTACAAAGGCGAACATCTTTCAGGCTTCCGGTGTAGTCATTATTTCATTCAGCAATCATTCTCACATGGCCTTAGACAAAGGAATTTCTTTTATTTAAAAAAAGGAATGTTTCTCAGGACCTGAGATAACCTTCCTAGGGTCAAGAAAAGTCCACATGAATGATAAAATACCGTAGCTTCAAGTTCTGCGAATGTAAAGCTGCTTACACGCACGACTCTGGGCTCTAGAGCCCGAAGGCCGGTACTCCCAGTGTGCCGTGCTGTGTGATGAGCTCCCTCAAAGTGACAGAAGATGTGCTCACAAATTACTACAATGCCAGGAAGAGTTACGAGAAAGAAATAAGCAAATAAGTTATACGAGTTCACATGAGGGAGAAAAAACTGCTGGCTGGGGTGACTTCCTTGTAATTAGTGGCACTGCCAGACGTTTTAGAAATAAATAAATTGGTCAGCAACTTCTGTAAAAACTTTATAGAGATAGAGGTTACTACAGATATAACTTACTTCATCCTATTTTCTAACTGAAAAAAGAAATTGAGATATTCCTGACAGTACATTTACTATTAAAAAAAAAAAAAAAACTGCTAGGAATGCAAATGGACCCAGTACCAGAAAAAAAAAAGTAATGTGGGAAATATTTGCTAATGTCATTTTGCTTATTATATAAATATTTCCAGAGTCCAGCTTTCTTAGTTATATTTATTACCAGTCCTATTATTACTATTAGCACTATTATTTTTATTTGTAAGTCTTTTGATTCTTTCTACCAATATTTACTAAGTCCTTATTATATACCAAGTGCTATGCTTGGCACTAGAAATAGAGTGGTGAATGAAACTTGCTACTTTCATGGAACAATCACACAACTATACAATCGCAACCGTGCAAAATGAAGGAAAAGTGAGAGGTGCTTTCTCGCTTGCGGGTGTGGCAAGGAAGTCTTTCCTGAAGAAATGCCATTTCTGGTGAGGTTTGAAGGATGAGCAGGAAGAAGGCTGGTGAAGGGAGCAGAATGTTCGGGGGGGGGGGAGTATTTCAGGAAGAGTATTTCACTATGTCCCGAGGGCGGAAGGCAGGGAGGAACAGGAGGAACAGAGGAGGGGAGGGGGGCGACAGACCACGCTTGACAGATTCGTAGGTGCTAGATCAGAGCCTTGATGGGCACGCTAAAAATTTTCAACTTCATCCTAAAAGCAAGAGATTTTAGAGCAGGGAAGCAACACGCTGAGGTTTATGTAAGTGACCCACTGTTGCTCTGGCTGCTACTGAAAACCCAGAATGACTGGGCAGGAAGCAAGGAGCTGCGAGGAGACCAGGGGGAGGCTGGGTACGCTGGCCTGCTTGGAAAGGTGGCGGGAGAGACAGCGAGTAGGTGCAAGGCTCAGGCATGATTTAGAAGAGGAATTCCAAGAATTTGGTGATTGGGTATAGAGATGTCTGAGTTAGGAAGTTGAGGAGAAAGGTGTCCAGGATGATTCCGTTTTCCCAACTGAGTAGATGGGCATGCCACTTACTAAAAGGAGAAGATGGAGGAAGGGCAGATCTAAAGGCCTGATGACAAGTTAAGTTTGAGATGTCTGTGAGACATGCAAGTAGAGATGTCAAGTAGGACATGATAATCAGGTCTAGAAGTCAGAAAAGAGGCCTAGAGCTAAAAATTTGAGCACTCCTAGTAGGCAGATAGCATTTGAAGCCATGGAGATAGGTTTGGGAGGTAGTGGGGAGATAAGAGGCTCAGGTACCAGAGGCCAAACCCTGAGGATAATCAATATCTCACAGTGTTCCTGTGAGAGATCTACATTTCATGCATAAATGTTTGCTTGTCAAACCAGGTATTATACCTCACTATCATACTGTACTCTAGTAAGAATGCATAGGCATTCAGTTTTAAACTGCATGTAACCCAAACTGACATCATTCAGGGAATACATAAAAGACAGTAGGGTCCCAATCACCAACACGGAGCAAGCAATCAGCTGAAAAAAATTACACAAATTGTCTTCTGGAGAAGGAGTGGTGCTACTGAGACTGTGCTGTTTGGCACTATTAACCAATGGAACCAACTGAGATATTCAAATTAGAAGGACAATTTGATCTCGAATATGTAGTCCAAGGCCTTGCACAGGTGGCTGCTGAAGAGGCCCAGTGGAGCCTGATCAGCTGTGTTTACCACCACAGGCACCCCTGAACCCTGAAGTTCCTGGGCAGGCCTTGGTTCACTCCCCATTTTCAGCCTTATTCCCATGAGTGCCCTGAACACTTCTGAAACAAATGTTTGTTCTTGCACCTCTGTGCCTTTGTTCATGACCTGTGATGTGCTTCGCCCATGCCTCCACGTTATCCACACCTTTCAAAGACCACCTCTAATGCTACATAATCTCCTCTAGGTGAAAATAATTTCTCCCTTTTCAGTATTTCCATAACCAATTACTGGTACCTCTCTTAGCACTTCATGCCTTCTCCCCAAGCTTAGTTATCTGGGATGGGCCTCATGTTCTCTTCCAGGATATAAGCCCCGAGAGGGCAACGGGCATGTCTTACATGTTTATATTCCAGAGTCTGACAAACGTCGGGGCCTGTATCGCTCCAAAAGAGATGAGGAGGAGTGCCTATTTCTGAGGCATTTTCTTTCTGTTGTAATTCAGACGAGGATAATGGTTGGTGGCATGAGAAGAGAGCAGGAAAACATTTATCTATTTCTTTTTGTTTCCATGATACTAGTAAATGGCTCACAGGAACACTGACTGAGCTGTTAACTCTGTGAGATTCCTAAAACTTAGAGCACATCCAGAATCTCAAATTAGTATGTTAAAGGGTAAGAATCAATGTGATAGTTTCTTTTCTATTAATGGTAGGTGTTCAAAGACCAAGAAAATGTCAATACACATTTTCAATCTTCTTCATGGCCTTGGTTAGCCTCACCCCTGTGAGCTGGGGACTGAAGATGGAACCCCATGGACACTCCTCGTGTTCTAAGGTGGGCAGCCTATCTTGCTTGTTTGCTGCCTATCACAGTTTAATCACTAGCTCCCCAGAATTATGCTGACCTCTGTCCTTCCTAGCAGGGTTTGTCCCGTTTTCAGCTATTAAACACCTAATAAGCATCAGGATGTTTTACGTGCTAGTGCACGATTTGCATGTCCCTTAAAGGTACAGAGGCCTCTTGCTGAAGGGTTACTTACAGCAATTAAAAACATTTCACAGTACATATTAAATACAAGTCAAAATGTTTTAGAAGCAAACTCCGGATGTTCATACTTGAAGCTGGAACAGTACTGATAAAATAGCGGCACTCGCTGGCACTGCTTGGGCTTACCTCTTTGGTAACGCAAGGAAGCAACACTGCCAAATTACAGAACTTCATGGCATTATCTACCTGCTCAAGATCTCTATAACACTGAAAATGGAAAATAAACATCATTAAAGGTAATCACATGTTTATGTAATGGATTCAAAGTGATCTTAAGCAGCGGTCTTTATTACCTTGGCCAGGAACATGTAATTGGACTTAGAAAAACCAGGGTGTAGTTCTTCAACCTGATTTTAAGAGAAAACAGAAAAGAGAATAGGGTGATACTAAAATAACAACAACAACAACAACCAGTGAAAAGGATGTATGTCAATAACTCAAATATTTACCACAGGTTGGTTGTGTCACTTCTGAGTCATTTTATTAGTTCAAGTATCCTTTGGGTAGAAAGATAGTTTTTGAGCTTATCTACTAAAATAAAATTATTATTATGGTCATAAAGCTTACTCAGTAATGAGGTACTTTAGGTTTGGGGATTCCTTTGCATAACCACCTCCTCACTTCCCTCTCATTATCCTTCTTCTCCTTTCCTTTCAAGAACAAAAAACAACTGGTGATATACTCTCCCTGGAAAAGGACTATACATTTCACAATCTATTTAGAAAATAAGAGAACAGCATGACTGGTATCCCAGGGCAAGCATCTTCTGGCATTAATGTTTGATTTTGATTTCTTATGATTTCAACACATTCCATGAGTTGAATAATATCTGATGTCCATCACCTCAAGTACTTTTAAAGATGGATCCTTGAAACAACTAGTCTAAGTGGCAGCCCTACTTGCAGAGTTTAGTAAGTGGGAATTATGACAGTACTTCATTCTTCTTCTACTTCTATTCCCATTCCTTTTCTTTATCTCTGGTAAATAAGACTTCTTTCAGGTGTACAGTATTGCTACTAGAGCACTGTTCTTCAAACCTGTCAGTCTTGCATCAGGGCCAGCTTTTGCTGTTGGAAAGTACTACGTAAGTAAGCTCCCAACCTGACCCCATCCTCAACCCAGAGGGATGCAGAGCCCAAGAGAAGAAGGATGTTTTTAAAAAATTACAAAAGATGTTTGTTTTACAAGATACAAGCAATCCAGACATTGCCAAATTAAAAAAGTAAAAGCTTCTCTGTTGTAATTTTATGCTTCATTTCAATCTTATTCCCCAGGGGTAACAATTACTGAAAGTTTGACATGCATCTCACCAGACCTTTTACCAAGCATAGGCAAACCAAATGAACAAACAAAAGGTAATTGGTTTTTGGGGAAAAAATTAAAATGAGACTATTTTATACATATTGGCCCCAAACTTTTTTCTCTACAACATATCACAAATACATTTTCTAGTTATCATACACATATCTACCTCATTCCTAAGGGCTATATTTTATACTATGCATTTCCTTAACTAAATTAAGCATTCCTCATTAGATATTTAGACTTATTCTTATTTTTCACTATTACATAATGGTCGATGAACATACTTGCACCCATATGCTGCGTACATGTGTGATTATGTCTGTAAGAGAGATTCCTAGAAGGTGAATTGCTAAGTCAAAGGATATACACATTTTAAAGATGGATACTAATTGAGGGGAATTCAACACCTAGCACTCCCCCAAGGAGTGCTCCAATACCTTAAGCAAACACATGTCTTGTAAAGGACATTTACTCTCTAAAGAATCCCAAAGGAAGGGTCCTCAGAGTAGGAGGACAAAAATCTCTTGGGCTGGGGAGCCGCCAGACTGGGTGTAGCTCTTTAAGATTGAGTAGATAAACAGTGTGTGGATCTGACCTAGAACCTGCTAGTGAGACAGCAAGTCGACAACAGATTGAAGGAACTTATCAAGTTCAGTCCCAGCCAGAGCCTTGACCATCCCATAGAACCAGCCATGATGCTGATAGATTCTAGTTCTCCTGTCTTGTCCAAGTATTTCCATTTCAACTCTTTGCATTTACTAAGTGTATTTCTTGAGCCGTTTTAGTAAGAAGGACCTAGATTGAACTTTGTTTAATTGTAACTTCTTCCATGTCCAGTAGTTTCCTCAAACTCTGTCCAATTTCTATCTAGATAACTTTCGCCCAAATATGTAAATAAGCAGCTTCTTATTTCATTAGTACTGGCATTTTAATTCTGTATATATATCTTAACTCTATGTTTAATTAACCAGAATTATTATAAATCAGAACATCTCTTTTCTCTCTCACTTGAAAGAAAAAGAAGCCCAAAGAAACACAGACCTTAGCTGAATAACAAGGAAGGAACTATATTACTCAGTAGAATGTTCTAATTAAGGGGCAGTTTCTAGCTAGGCTCTTAAAATGCTCTTTATCATAAGAGCTGGCAAAAAATAGTACACTTGTTTACTTGGTCTTGGCTGTCCTAGTTCCTCGGAGGCAAGGGTTGTGTTGTTCATTTCTGTGTTCCCTACATTTGGTTCTGTTTGATATTAGGCATGTGCTTAATAAACACTGTTGAATAAATTAGCTTTGTTTAAAAAAAATCTCATAACCTCGAGCAGCCACCCTCAATCATATCAGGACACTGAACAAAACTCTACAGCTATTGAACCCACTGAAGGAGATGCAAGGATCATATGATTGCAAAGAGTGAGAGAGATCAGGGCAGCCTGCCCCAACATTGCCATACCTGTCACCTAGTATACACACCCATCCACATGTTCACAGAAGCTTTATTCATAATAGCTTCAAAATGGAAATAACTAAAACATCCATTAACAGGTAAATGTATAAGCAAATTGTGACATGTTCATATTAATAGAATATTACCCAGCAATAGAAAAGAACTACTGATATACTCAATAAAATTAATGTATCTCAAAATATTATGCTGAGCAAAAGAAGCCAGAAACACATAAAAGTACGAGTGTTATGATTCCACTTATATAAAATTTTAGAACAGGCAAAACTAATCTATTGTGACAAAAAGCAGATCAGTAGATGCTGTCAAAATTTCCTTTGACAGCCAACAGGCAAAGATAACTCTCTAGGGTGATGTAAATGTTCTATATTTTGAAATGGTGGTGGTTACATGAGTATATAAATTTTTCAAACTTCCCTGAACTGTACACTTAAAATGGGGCCATTTGATTGTATATAAACTCTAACTTAATATATTCAGAAATGTTGAATTAATTAGTCTGACTTGTGTCCTGGGCTAGCATTTTTTTAAAACCCTCCAGATGATTCTAACGTATAACCAAGGTTGATAACCACTGCTTAGTGGTTATCATGCCAGAATTCTGGATGAGGTGGGAGGCATGCTATTGTGAGAAAGAAACAACAAGGGGTTCACAGATGAATCCTGGTCTAACACCACCTCCCTAGATGTTCTGAGTTGTGGAGAACAAGAGCTCACCTGTTATAAGAGCAAATAATAGTGGCTAACATTAACGTTTAGTAAGAGCACTTAACACACTTGATCCTGGGCCAAGAAAATTACATATATTACTTTATGCAATCTTCATAAAAACTATACAAAGTAGGTATTATTATGCCTACTTTATAGAGGGAAAATTTAAAATGAGAAAAGGAAACATGCCCAGGTCATACATACAGGAAAAGGACCAAACTTGATGGCTCTGGGGACACATTCTTGGCCTTTGTGAATGCTCTTTGGAGGGACCATAGTAGGCAGCAAGAGTCCTATGTCTGGGTTCCAAGAACATGACCTCCTGTTGGGGCCAGGTGGGTGCAGACATTCCTAGCGTGTGGGATTCAAGGTCTGTGATGTCTCCTTTCCTTCCCCTCCACCTCCCAGATTTCTTAGTTATTCCATAGCCTTAGCCCTCTTAGCACTCTAGGCTCCTCAGTATCCTCAGTTGTTACAGTAGATATGGGAAGAAGCATTTCCAATACCTTCTCACTCTCTAGACAAACACCATGGAACACATTTTCAGTAACAATCTGTGTTATGACTGAATGGAGAGGTCCCCAAGATGGTTTGCCAAGATGTTTACATTTTAATGAAGTTAAAATTATGTGGGCTTTTATTGAGCACTTACTAGGTGCTGGGCACTCTAAGCAATTCACTTGTATTAACTTTTTTAATCTTGACGACAACACTATGAATCAGACACTCTTATCTCCATGTTATTGATTAAATTGAGAGAAAGAGGTTAAGTAACTTGCCCAATGTTAATTAGCTGGTAAGTGACAGAACTGAGATTTAGCGAGGTGGTCTGGATGCAGAGTTTGCAACCTTTACCACTGCATTTTTTTGCATCTTACCACTTTAGATTTTACCTGAGTAATATTTTAGTTACATTAGCACCTTAATAACTTCTGTACAGTGTCCTGCCCCTGCCCAGTTATAACTTTGATACTATAAAGAAATGAGTTTCAAGTTCAAATGACATTTTTGCTAATTAACTTATTAGCACCTTTTATAAATCATTTAGCTTAAATATAGCATGATCTACATTCTTATAAAATTTGAAATGGGAGAACTAATTCTCAGTGGTAGAAAAAAAGTGAAGATACAGGGACGATACAGTCTTAGACTTTATTCATATCTTCGATTCGCCTTTGTGGGACACTGGAAAAAATTAAGTTCCTAAATTCTTGGTTCTCTCTTTATAAAACAAAAAATAAAGTAAATAAAAAATAAATTTATGGCCCTTGTACTTTTATTCTCTTCACTATTTTCCACTGGGCTTGTGCTTTATTTCAGAACACTCATTTTTTCATAAAGCATTCTAGCTGTTGTTTATAGATGGAAAGTGGAATAAAATCTATTTGCCATCTTAGACTATATGAACTCTAAATTTCCTCTCAGTTCTATAGAATTAATCCCTAAATTACAACAACAAAAAAAATCAGTGTGTACAGTATGTTGGACAATACAGTTCAGAGCCCAAGTTTGTCTATATTGTTAGAACTTTGAAATTGTAGGTGGCAGGGGTCGGGGGAGATATTCTATAATTGGTTCTAAAGAAAGGTGAAGGGAGTAGTACAATAGGAAGTTGGTTATGTAGAGCATTTAACGTATTTACATGTGTATACACACACATATTACTGTTGAGAGTTTTATCAGCTTATACATTTTATCAATTATACATTTATCAAGTATATACATTAAGACACAATGAAAATAGTGGTTTGGTCTGGCGCTCCAAGAATGTTTCATAGAACTGTCTGCAACTTATGGAATGACTTTTAAAATAACTCTCCTTTTTTGGTATCTTTTAGTTATTTAAGATGAAACTGTTTTTTTTTTTGTTAGGCTAATCATGAGCATTTGAGACCAAGTCTAATAATCAGGGCACGACCTGGAGAGTTGCTCTTTGATTTGGTAGTACCAGGTGCCATGCCTGGGACCCAGGGCATACCTAGCTGCTCTAAGAAGTAGTTTAGATTTAAATGTCACTCTTATTATTATGAGAAATTAAAACAGAACGTGCCAAAACCAGTATTCAAACTATTAGAGATCTACACATGGAGAAGAGAAAGATTTCCTTGACAAGAAGTAGCACTGATGCGGTGAGCAGCCAGTTTGACACCAAAATAATGGATAGGCAAAATATACCTTAAGGAAATGTTGCAAAGCTTCTCGTATAGTTGAGGATGGTATTTTTCCAAATAGAGTAGCAGACATTTTTTTCTCAATCCAGCTCAGTTTCGAGACCTCCAAATATAGAGCAACATCACTTTAGAAAGTTGTTCACCTTTTGAATAAATAATATCTCCCCAAATAGATATGTGGTATGTATATATGTTCACCCATATAATATATAAAAACATAAATATAGCTGTTAATATGAGAGCTATCACCTTTATAGTATTTTATCTTCCTTTTCCATAATTCTAACAAACTATAATCTATGAAAATACTAATTTGAAATACTCATGATAAGATTTGTGTTCAATCAGACAGAAAGAGGTGTGGGTGAGAGATAATGCTGATCTTGCTTGTTCATCTGTTTCATGATTCTGTGATGACTGCAAGTATTTCTTTGCATGAGAGTGTAGTAGCTATCAGATCCTGACTTTGCTTTCTTCCTGTCTACTCCATGCTGCCAGCCTCACCCAGAGCCCAGCATCTCAGGAATGTAAATAGAATGAGTATCTTCAATGCAGAGGGAATGTAGAATGATGGCCCAATATACATATTTACTATCCAGGATAATTTTTTAAACTAATAACTGTCAAAATTAAATTTTATATTACCATTTTTTTGCTTTGTTTTAAATTTTTTTCATTTTTCCCAAATATGAATATTAGGTGTTTATCATAAAAGAGTAAAAGGACTCAGAAATGAATACTGAAAAGGATACTGATGTCCTCAACTACATCAAGTGCCTTCTTTCCCAATCTCATCTTCTAGGTTTCTAGGTAGCTTATTAGAAAAATGATACCATGTTGTTTATTTCCCTCTCTGACTTATTATTTTTTTTTTTACTGAACATTATAATTTTACGATTTCACCCAGGTTGATAAGTGTAACTGAAGTTCAATCATTTAAATGGCTATGAAATATTCTATCACTTAAATATGCATCAATGATTTTTCATCCAAGCTTTTGTCAATGGACTTTTGGGTCTTTTCCATTTTTTTACTCTTAGGAAAGAGGCTGCTTCAGGCATTCTTGTACATGCCTTCTGAGGCAAATCTGCAAGAGTTTCTCTAAGGCAGGTACCAGTGTGGGTCTTATGGTAGGCAAGTAGTCAAATTTAAAAGATAATAGTCAATTGTTTCTAAGGTAGTTATGTCACTTTATGCTCCCATGACAATGCAAAGATTCCTGTTGCTCCATGTCCTTGCAACATCTCATATTGATATTTTTAAATTTTGTCAAATGAGAAGAAAGAAAATGCATCTTCTTGTAGTTTTGATGATCATTTGTATTATTTCTAATTTCAAGATTTATGTTTTTAAAGTTATCATTTCATTTCATTATGTATAGAAAACCTATACGATATTGATACTCTGAATTATTAAGACTTGCTTCATGACCTTATATACATACGGTCAATGTTGTAAATATTCTATATATGCTTGAAAAATGTGTATCTTCTATTGGTTAGGTATATATTTTCACATATGTTTATTAGATCAAAGTCAAAAAATGTGAAACTCCAATTTTTAAGAACTTACTAATATTCTGTCTTCTTATTCTATTGATTACCAAAAGAGGTGCATAAAAACTTAACACTATGTGGTGTTCTTACTTACCTTCCATGTCTTTTTATTTCTCCTTCATAGGTTCCATTCTATGTTCTCTGTACTGCATTCCAAATAACTTTTTCATATCTTTTATCTTAAAAGTTTACTAATTTTCTCTTTAGTGGTACTTATATACTACTAAATCATATCATTGAATTTTCTTGTAATGTCAAATAATATATACTTTTTATATCAAAATGGTTTCATCTTTTTCTTTATTTTTTATTTTTAAATTTTATTTATTTTATTTTATTTTTTATTTTATTTTATTATTTTATTTTATTTTATTTTATTTATTTTTAATTATTTTATTTTATTTTATTTTATGTGAGGCAACCCTTGGTTGACCTCACAGATTGCAAGGACCTTGTCAGTTTACAATCCTTTATTTTTTATTTTTTATAACTACAGCATCTGGTCTTCCTAGGTGGTCTCCCATCCAAGTACTAACCAGACCTGACCCTGCTTAGCTTCCAAGATCAGATGGGATCGGGACATCTTTTTCAAATCTACCTCGTCTTTTTGCAGTTCCATGCTCCTCAACCATTTGTACCCCTTATGTTTACAAAACACATTATCTGGACAGCTGTTTAATATTCTGTATTCCATGTTCCCAAAATCTGAAGTCCTTTTAAATCTATTTCCATTTTTTTTCTGTTGATTTGTCATTGCTGATGGCTTATTTCTTATATATTGTATTATTTTTGACAGTGAGCTCATCATTGTTGGGCTACTAAGAGAGAGTTTTATAAGGCCTCTGTGAAGATACATTCCCCCAGGGAGAATCAGCATTTGCTTCTGCCATTTTCCTATGGCATGAAGATCAGGTTCCATTTTGAATTAAAATTTCCTTCCTGGGTTTTCGAGCCTGAGCAAATAATTTACATTCAAGTTTCAGACTCACATGAGATTGGGTCAATGGTTTTTAAACCTTACAGGAGTCTCCTGCCTTCATGAAAACTCAGAGTCTTAATATTTAAAGCGGCATAATCAAAACTGCTTACAGAGCTATTATAAAGATTATTTGTGATAATAAATGTAAAGCATAAAACACACACCTGATGTATAGCAGGTGTTCGATAAAAGTAAGTTTCCCTCTTCACCCCTAGATCTTCTTCAAGCCTCAATTAAAAAGCTTCCTCTTTTGCTTATCCTAATTTTCTCATTCAAAAAGAGTATTTATCTTCATGGTAATTTTTTTATGCATCTCTTAAGATATATTTTTACCTTCTGTTAATTTTCTGTGAACTAATGTCATTTAAGACACTCAGTCTTAGACTTACCAGCTGCCTTTATTTATTTCTATATGTCTCATGACCCCTTTCGAAATTAAGTTTCTTAAAGACAAGGAGAATGTTTTAGTTATCTTCTGGCTAGTGATCACATAATTTATGCTCAATATACTCTGATGAATGAAAAAAGTCCTCCCACAAAACAGAGTAGTGTGCCAATACAGGGCACATGTGTGTAGGTGGTTGATGACTTCTTAAGACTGCACAAAAGAAGATAGTGTGGCTGCTTCAAGGGAAATAGAAAGGCAGTAAAGGGAAAAAAATACATATATATATATATATATATATATACATATATATATATATATATTCTATATATAACATGTTAATGATAAGATATACAAATTATAAATTCATAAAGTATGTATTGATTTTATTTCCCTAGCGCAGATACTAGGTAAAACAATAAAAGAATGAATAAGTCACTGAAAATATATCATACAATCATAGTATATTCAAATAAGGTTTATATCTAAAAGCACTCGACTTACAGTATAACAATATCTTCCCTTGAGGTAATACAAATAGGGTTCTTCAGGTAAAAATTGGATTGCTTTATCTAGATGTTCCTGAAAGAAAATTCCAAAGAAATATCATCTCCCAAGGTTTTAAGTAGTGTTGAATGAATTATGCCTAGTGAATTCAAAGGAGGTTTACAATGTTTCATTCCCCTCCTCAAACCCTATCATTAATATAGTTAAGCTTTAGCAATGGTTCAATTATCAAAAATTACTGCTCAGAACTAGAAGCAGAACTGTGACTACAGTTTAATAATGCAACAGATAATTTAAAGTCAAATGTCACTATAAAAATAGAAAACATCCACTCACATTATTGTCTGCCCATGACTTGCCCAGCTAACACTTGATTCAGAGGCAAGCTTACAAATATCAAATGATTAGGGTACAATAAAGGAAATAGCAGAACCAGGTGGTAGAGGAATCTACTCCCTTGATACTGTCAAATGGTTACAGCGAGCTGAGAAACAAAGAACTCTTTGCCCATCATCATAATTATTGACCTTGAGGGGCTATTTATTGAGCTATTATAACTAGAGGCACATTATAATTAGTATTTGCATTACTTATTTTATTCAAATATCATAGTAAATTTAAGCTCTAGATTGGATTCTATTCCTCTCACCAAATCAATATGCAGAAAATGTTAACTAATTAGTCCCAGTCATGTTTCTAATGTTAGTGAGCTCATGACCAATAGGCTAATTCTCTATCTTTGAAAAAAAAATACTTATCTACTATGTGACTTCTTTCAGAATCTAGAAAAATAATAATCATTAACCACCCAAATAATTTGATTCCTTTTGGCACAGTACTATTTGACAACTGTCATTTCATTTAGATAAAAAGATATATGCCTAGAGATTAATTTGTTGAGTAATTTTAATATCCCTGTTAATGGAACACATTAAAACATTTTTAATATCAAGAAATACCTTGAAGCGATATCCATAGTTGATTTTGTTTTGTAAGCCTTCAAACTCAGCTACATGGCCACACAATACCGCGTACCTGAAAAGAATAAAGAATGAATATAGTGTGAACTTTTAATCAAATATCATCAAATATGATACTTAAAAAATCTCTGAAGCATTCATTAATATTTAATGAAAATATTGATTAAAGGTGAGGATCCTAAAGATACTAAACACTTGACATTAACATGAGGCCATTTCCTCATCTATAACTGAAATACTAACACTATCTATAATTTGTGTATGCTGTGAGGGTACATATCGAAAATCTGTAGTTGCTTAGACTAGTGTCTACCATATAGTGAGTTTCAAAAAATATTAGCTGTTATTATTACCATCGTCAACATCAAAGTCACAAAGAAGCTCTCAGATAAAGTATAATTACATAAGTATTGAATTGAAAAATATATCAACAAATCCTTGTTCCTCCTAAATAAAAATTTCATGGCCTCCTTAAATGTCATTTAAAAATAAAAATAAATGTCATGATTTAATTACTAAGGTAATTTTAAAATATGCTTTTTCAAAGAATTCCCCATGTCCTTCAATCCTTCCTTAGAAACACCACATTACCAGAATAGAACATCCCATGAATTATTACGACTTTTTCTCCATTGATAACATAAAATTTACATAAATTATTATTAGACTATAAATTGGGTGTGATATTTGTTCAGCAATTTTCTTACTCTAAAAATTGAGGACATATATTACTTTTCACATTCAGAGTGTTTCTGTTTGTGCAAAAATCTTTGGAATATTTCAGAGTGTTTCTCTTAGGCAAAATAGTCATTTACCTCAGTATTTCAAGAGTAGGTGTTAATTTTTATTTGCATGGTCATCACTGAAATGAAAAAGGTAACTTTGGGTGTTACTTATCTTTATTGTTTCTGTGGATAAGCATAACTTTCAAGTACAAATATGAAGAGAACAATATTCTTATTTTGGAACAATAAGATCATTCCTGGACACAAAAGACCACATCATTCACACCACTTATGCACAATCAATAAATGGCCACTTTTCACTTATGAATTTTTTGACTTCTTAAAATTTCAGTTTCTACATAATCAATGGAATCTACAACAATAGAAGCCAGAGTGATGACTAAATCAACCTACTAAAAGTTATCCAATTATGGAACTAGATGAGGAGATACTACTACTCAGAAATTATAAAAATCAGAGATTACATTTCACATACATCTCTACACCTGTCAGAGACTGAGCATTTGAGAAAAGATTATTGGAAAAAAAAGACTCTCGAGCTCTCTTGAGAAAACTGGTATTATCACCTCTAGCCTAGCCTCACGTTGTTCTTTTGAAATGTCCCCTTTCTGTCGTTCTGTTCTATTGTTCCTCCCAAAGAGTTCCAGATTGGAAACCAAAATCCACACAGCTATATCCCCAAACTCTCCCTTTTTGTTATGAGCATTATAATTTATTCAGACTTAAAACCTTAGTCCACTTACGAAAAAAATAAACTTTAATTTTAAAATACCTTGAGATTTATAGGAAAGTTGCAAAGATAATTCAGAGTTCCCATATACCCACATCCAGTTTATTGTTTACATCTTACATTACTAGCGTACATTTGTCACAACTGTACTAATAGTGCCATATACTAGACACATACTTTTCACAATGAATCAATATTAATACACTATTATTAACTATACTCTACACTTTATTCAAATGTCCATTGTTTATCCCTAATGTCCCTAAATTTGATACTTTCTATTTCTTCTTCCATATTTATCCCTATTAATCAATACCTTGTTTGGTATTTCTTTCAATATGTGAAAATCTTTTGAACTACTACTGTCACCTTTCATACATCCAATTCCTCCTAATTTTATGTTATTTATAACTTCATAAGCATACCTTTTATATCTTTGCCCACTGACAAAATTTCTGAACACACCATTGTCTATGATAGAGGACTGAAACTCTAGAATCACCTGCAGATTGACAACGATATTGTCGATAGTTATTCTATTGAATAACTGAGGCTCAAACCCTTCTGTCAGCATGGGTAGCCCAGAAGCTTGACCGTGTCATGTCTGTCTTGTCTACAAGAATGTTAGGAGTGAACGTGCCCTAGTGCCTTGCTTAAATCCAAATGTACTAGCTCGGGTTCGATACTCAATATTTACCAGTAAAGAAATAAGAATAATAATAAAAACAGATCATGTCACATTTTTAGAAAAATCTATTTTGGGTCTACTTGAACTTCTTCATCCAAAGGTTCACAGAACAACCCAACTATCAGAGCTGGAATCAATCTTCTATTTTCTGAATATCAGAACTATTTATGCATATCTCTAGGCTTTTATAGTGCTCTCTCAGCATTTTCTCCAACCTATTCTGAGTAAAAAAAAACAAAACAAAACAAAACAAAAAACATGATTTATAAATACGATTATATGAAATATGTACGTTTTCCCTTAAAAATGATCTGTCGCTAGACTCATATGTTTTTTTGCAATCTTTTTTGAAGTTTGCTTCTTTAAAGCTTAAAATATTATTTATCTTCCCATATATCAAACACTCAAAGTTCACTTGACCACTTTTTTTCCCAAAAGATCATCACTTCTTTTCTGGCAATCAATTCTACCTATGTTTGTGTGTTGCTGTTTTTTTATATTGTTCATCTTTAAAAATGTAATTTAAAATTTTATTTCCTTAACACTCAGGCTAATAGGAACTCCAAGAAAAGTTAATACACAATGTGGTATATTACCTCCATCTAGAGGTCATTCTCGCTATGCATTTTGACAAAACATCTGTATTTTCTTTGCTTTGATATTGAATATATCTTTAATAATGGACAAACATTTCTGTTTCAACAACTACTAAAACAATCACATTAGTTTCCCAGCACTTTTGATTTGGCACGAATGCTAGTTATTCTGTGAGAAAGCTGAATAATAATGTAACAGATGAAATACTGAGTATACTGAGTATATAAAATTGTAAGATCTGCTTTTATTTTTTAGTTATTGGTGAACCTTGCTTACTAATCAACACATCATACCAGACACACACACATTGCCTTGTTTACTGTTATTTGTAAAATGAAAACAAGTTGTTCTGTGAATCACATGCTATAAGGCATGTGGATATAATTTCTGAACAGTAGAGCACAACAAATATTTAAGACATTATTTATAATTAAGGTCAGGCCTACTTGGCTAATAAACTGCAAATCCATTGGTGATTTTACTCTCTTGATTCCAGAAGTATCTTAGGCTGGTACAACAAAAACAGCAGAATTTTATAGAAAGCTTATGTAGCTTTAAGGTTACAAAGCAATTTCATTTTGGGAAAGATGAAGATAAAAAACAAGTCTTAAAATAATATTTGTTTTTCAATTATTCCCCCAATGGTAATCTTTTATGATAATTATTCCTGAAGATTGCATCTTCTATTTCAAACAGAAGGCTTATAAACAATCACATAACTTTGTAAACCAGTGGTCCCCAAACTTTTTGGCACCAAGATGCTAGTGCTGGAGAGCGGCTGCAAATACAGATGATGCTTTGCTTGCTCGCCTGCCGCTCACCTCCTGCTGTGCGCCCAGTTCCTAATAGATCATGGACTGGTACTGGTCTGTGGCCTGAGGTTTGGGGACCCCTGGTAACCCAGGGGTCTGAGAACTTTTGCTGCAGGGCCAGCTAGCAAACATTTTAGGCTCTAGGGTCAGAGAATCTCTGTTGCAACTACTCGACTTCATTGCTATGCACAAATGCAGCGACAAGGCTGAGCTCCAATAAAACTTTACTTACAAAAGCAAGCAGTTGGATTTGGTCTGTAGGCCATAGTTCATCATTTATGGTGAATGAATGAGAAATGTCTTAACATACTGACAAAGATTCCAGCAGAATCTTTTCACTACTTTTTATTACAATTAACTATGGAATCAGTTGGCCTAAATGTTACCCCTTACTTCTCAAGTTTCAATTTCTGTTTTTTTCACATATTCTAAGAATTAAGATAATATTGACATTTGAACTTAATTTTTATCAACTCATTAGATTTTAATATATATATATTTTTAAATTAAAGCTGATACCAAATTAGAAATCATGTGAAACATGAATGGATCATTACTGTTTGTGTGTTGGGAAGATTTAACCTTGGAGTTAAATCCCATGATTATATAAGTGACAATTATTCACAACAAAAAGTGAAAAAAGATGAACATGGGAGAAGTAGCCAGATTAGTGGTGAAGAGACTGGGCAACCCACTAAGGAAGAGGTAAGCATAATCTGTCTTTACTGGATGGATTTCACAGGATGAAGCCCTCAGTTTCAACATTTTCCTCTATAAAAATTTTGAAGCTCATGCTGATAAATGTCATTAATTTGAGAAGTAACATCAAATGTACATTTTGAAGATGATTCTGCATGGGTACAGAGGCAGTATGGAGAACAAAGAGGACAGCAGAGAAAGAGGAGGAAGAGAAAGAAAGGTTTAGAGTTAAGAATAGGAGGTGGGTGTTGCTTTTGCATCCAAATCTGGCTAACCAGCTCCCAAACACCCTCAAAATCAAAAGAAATGAAGAGAGAGGCTTGATTCATAAAAATTCACTAAGTTACTACTACAAGTGGAAAAAACATAAGTACCTTAATGCATATATATGTTAATGTATTAATATTAGCATTATGCAAATTCGATGAAGGTAAAATTGTCCATAGAAATAATAGCCAAGATCCTTATGTACTGGGGAAATGATCTTTAAGATATGTACCAGAATGTTAACTGCAAAATTACCTTTCCCCTAGTTTTGACAGAGGCACCAAGGGCACAGAACAATGTTTTATCTATTAGGCACTCCAATTTTTAAGCAAGAAACTCTACGACCCATGATTGATGTGGTAAGAAAATGATTCACAGGTTCTGCTTGGCTTAGCTCTTCACCCATCTCCAGGCTACAAAGGAACAGGCAAAGAATGCACTGTGGGAAGAAGAGATTTGGAGTGAGGATTTCTACGGACAGAAGTAGGGTACTGTGGGTTCCACCTCCCACTTTCTTATGAGAGAGTGTGGAGGGGTGAGGGATAGGCTTGCATCTCATCTTAAGCCAAGTAAGTGCTGCTTCAAAAGACCTCTTCTTAATTTGGCATGTGTCAGGAAGTTTGGGGGACAAAAAAAAAATGTTACCTGACTCCTGCCCCGGGAAGTTTTAAGATGAGAGTTTGTGGATGGAGCTCCCCCTGCTGGTAGCAGAGTGAAATAACGGGTCTGCTTTGGGAAAACGGTTTGCACCTCAGAGTTCGTTGATGGGGCAAAAGTGAATTTTCAGTGGAACAAATGTGGACTTACAGATATATTTGCAAGCAATGCCTCAGATAAGGGCCTAAGATCCAAAATACACAAAGAACTCATACAACTCAATAATAATAAAAAGACAAATGATCCAATAAAAAAATGGGCAGAGAACCTGAACAGACATTTCTCCCTAGAGGGTATACAAATGGCCAACAAATATATGAAAAGATGCTCAACATCGCTAGCTCTTAGGGAAATGCAAATCAAAACCCAATGAGATACCATCTCACACCTGTTAGAATATCTATAATTATAGATATTCTAATAAGACAAGTAATAACAAATACTGGAGAGAATGTGGAGAAAAAGGAACCTTCATACACTGCTGGTGGGACTGCAAATTGGTACAGCCATTATGGAAAGTGGTATGAAGTTTCCTCAAAAAACTAAGAATTGACCTACCATATGATCCAGCAATCCCTCTACTGGGTATTTACCCCCAAAGACTTGAAAACTCATATCCGAAAAGATATTTGCACACCCATGTTCATAGCAGCATTATTCACAGTGGCCAGAACATGGAAGCAACCGAAGTGTCCTACAATAGATGACTGGCTAAGGAAGCTGTGGTACATATATACAATGGAATATTACTTGGCCATAAGAAGAGATGAGATACTGCCATTTGCAACAACATGGATGGATCTCAAGATAATCATGCTAAGCGAAATAAGCCAGATGGAACAAGTTGAAAATCACATATCACTTATATGTGGGATATAAACCTAAAAGCAACAAATGAACAGGACAAACAAACAGAGACTCATGGACATGGACAATGGACTAACTATTGGTTACCAGAGGGTAGGGGGTCAGGGGGGAAGAAGAGGTAGATGGGGTAAAGGGGGTCAAATATGTGGTGACAGAAGGAAATCTAACTATGGGAGGTGAACACAGAGTGTAAACATATATATACCTTACTGTTAAGTGTACAGCTGAAACTTATTTGATTTCGTTAACCAATGTCACCATAAAAAATAAATTAATTAATTTAAAAAAATAACAGATTCAGGGGGAAAAAAAGGAAGCTATTTTGAGAGAGATTTTGCCTAAGAGTGCCCCAGAAGACTAAAATAATGTTCAAGAGGGGTGGATTTCTGGAAAACTAGGTCTAAGAGAAGGCTCATAAATTAATTTATTACTGTATCTCCCTAGCACATACATTACCTGAGCTGCTAGAAAGGAAAAAACAAAACAAAACAAAACAAAACTGAGGAACTAAAACAATTGCAAAAATACAAATAGGAGTAAAAGGAAATGTTAATTAAAAACAATACATCTCTTTTTATTTGTTTTATAATTCTACACATACAAAGAATTCAAAACAAAATATACTCAAGAATAAATTTTTTTTGTCCCAAGGATATTTACCTGTACTCACTAACCTAATTAAATTTCCTTTGTTTGAGCTTTCTTATATTATAAATGGATTTTCTTTGACCGTGGAATTTTTAGACTTTGACTCATTTGGTATAAAAAATGGCTGATGAGCTTTTATTCTTTGAAGCATTCTTTCTACATTTTGGTTATAAACATGACATCATTCTTGTGTTTTTGTCAAACAAAATGTTTATTAAATTAACATCTAATTAAGTTTTAATTAGAATTTATCATGTTCAGAGCCATTGGACTTGGTACATTTACTTATGAGATCTTCAAAGAAAGTTTACCTTAAATATATTTAAAATATACATATTGAAAAATACATGAGAATAAACAGAACAAGAACAGTTACTATCTTATCTACTATATTTTTCAGTGAATGTGACAGAGAGGTTAAATGCGTCAACAATATTTTAAAAATCCACTGTAATCTATAGAGGCATATTAGAATTTTTAAAGACTGCATACATTCTATGAACTTACCACAGATGACAATATCCATTCGTGGGTGCTCTAGTAATAGCTTTTTCACCTAATGTCTTCCCTGAAAGATAAATGTTCTTACACTTAGTACCTTCATGTGAGTTGGTGGGAGGCAGATTATTGAATTAAATCAGTGGTTCCCAAACTATGGTCTCAAGGCCAAAAGTATTACTTGGAAACTTACTAGAAAGCAAATTTTTGGCCATATGGGAGATTTACTTGATCATAAACTCTAGGACAGAGCAATCTGCTTTCACCAGCCTCAAGTGATTCTGATGTATGCTCAAGTTTGAGATTCACTGGACTAAGTGATTTAACCAAGTGCAAGAAAAGTCATTTGATTATTATTTTAAAACGTTAATAGAACTTGTTTTGTAATTAACTCAGCCAGCATTTGCTGAGTGCCTTCTAAGTGCCATAGTATACAAGCCTTGGAATAAAAAGTCAAATGAGACACAGTTCTTGACTTCCAAAGGTTTACAGCTCAGGATGCATCAGGTATATAAACAAATTGCAGGCACAAAATAAAAGCTGGGTAAAAAAGAGCACGCAGCAGAGAATAACTCTATCTAAAGGTGGGTAGGAAGGCTGCCCAGAGAGGTTCTCACCTCATAATTCACAATAATGAACACTTCAAAACATAAATAATTCTTTCAAATCATTTTACTTAGTTTAGAATAACTTTTAATAATGCAATAATTACTTTGAATAGAGGTTTGGCTATAGGCTTGAAATGAAAATACTTGCAACAAAACTGAACTACAATCTGAAAATCTCTCTCAAAAAGTGGCTGTTTTATTTTAGACCATCTCTTTCCCTCCTCTTGTGCCCCATTTCCCCGCCACTTGGATAGGCTATCTAATGATCTGCAAAATGAGTCATTGAGATAATCTTTATAAAATCTTATAAAATAAAAATAAAATAAAATAAAATAATCTTTTATTCTAAAACCATTCTCCTATTGTTAATTTGTTAAGGTGGTATTTTATAGCTCTATCCATTAAGAGAACTACCCTGTGTAGAAATCTACATAAACTGAAAAAAAAAAGGATTTTAATAATAACAGTAACCTGAAAATGAATAATTGAAAAACCTAAATGTACAAACATTAAAAAATGTAATTACACGGAGTTTGGAAACATTTTTCTTGGAAATAAAAATGACAGGTACCTGAACTGGAAGGAGATCTGAAGTATCATTACCTTTTTGCTATTTCTTCCTCATGCTATTTTAGAGAAAGCTTGGAAAAGAGAGGACTTGGGAATAAAAAAAGATTTAAAGAAGTCTGGTATCAAATTACTACTCTGAAACACAGCGATGGCAGTTAAGGGGTTTTTTGCAAGAAAGAATTTTGCTATTCAGTAAGAGTCAAGGTGACATAAATATATATAAATTATGTGACATTTGGCTGTTTTTGTCTTGTTGTTATTATCATAAAAAAATCCAAAAATATGCCCCAAAGTATAGAGGACAGTATAATAAACAACCGTGGATGCATCACTCAGCTAAAATAATTATCGACTCAAGGCTAATTTATTTTATAAGATAAATTTTTGAAACTTTAAAAGCTAAAATGTTAGTTTTCCAATTGTCTATTCTAATATGCTCAAATATTTTTAAATAATATATTTATTCTTTAGTCCTAAAAAAACCTTTCTGTCCTTAGACTATGTGTATTTTTCAGTATCAGGATATATTGAAATAGATTAAACATACTGGTTTCAGCTAAGAAAATTTAGCTTTAATTAAAAATTAGTAGTTTATTATAGATAATAGTCAGTTGATAATAATAAAAAAATCTTTATAAAATACTTACCAATATTAGCATAATGTTTCTTTTCTTGTATATTTGTAGATAGCTCACACATGTCTCCATAAGCACGAACAAATCTCCAAATAAATTCGATTTCATCTCTAAACTGAAAAGGTAGAACTTCACATTAGATTAACTCAGTAACTTGACCAGACTATTAAATATTTTGTACTGCAACTTTAAAAATTTAGGCAGGTAAACTGGCATTTAGAAATGACTGAACCTATACTCGAACGTATAATATTTTAAATTAAAATATTCATGGCTACAAAATGTGATTTAATATAAAGTTACATTTGGATCTTAAAAATAATAAATATCCAGACATTAGCTCCATGGCTAGGTAGACGTGAGAATTGATAGTCCTCAGAATCTATACATTCTCCCTGAATTGTAGTATCCTCCTTTTATTCTCTTTCCAGTTATCTACTATCAATATGATGCTTCCATGGGCATTTCAGATAACATCTGCAAGTCATTACAGATCACATACACTCAAAAGAGCAATCACATTTTTTACCTATAGTATCTAAATATAATCCTGAAGATTTAAAAATTTGGACAATGTGTTTAGAGTTGTTAAATCCTCAAAGAGTAGACTTGTTCATGGGGAAGAAAGATTTATTGCTTCTTGGGATATTGCAAACCTTTTTTGTGTGTGTGTGTGTGTGATGGTGATAGTGGTGGGAGAGATGGGTTTTCCCAAGTCAGCCTAACATTAAACATTGAAAAATGACCAGTGGTAGAAATAGATTAAAATACTGATGGCTGTTATATTAATAATAAGTTAGAAAACTTAAAATGTAGCCCCCCCCAGAGAAGCAGTGTATCTAGTTCTTTATCTGTTATAAAATATTTATTAAATATACCAAATTAATAAAGATCAAAGTAAATCTGTATACTCATATATCTGATTCTCATTTTTATGATTTGAGAGCCTGATAAACTCTATTTACTTTTTTAAAATTTTAGTCACATTATAAAAACTTTTGCATCAATCAATTAGCTTGTATAAACTGTGAAACAATTGTTGTGGTTACAATATGAATAGGATAGTATATGAAATCAAAAATTAAAACTATTCAAACATGTTATTATCAGATATCTCTTACCTTTTCTTTGTGGTCACAAAGTAGTTCAAAACTCTCCATCTTGCTAGACTCATTCAAACGTAAATTATCTGCCTTCAGCAGAAGGACATCTAAATTTAATTCCTCTACATGTGTGTTAAGTGCTTGAGGGTCTGGAAAACTCTGTTCTTCTGTATCAGTATTAGCTGTAATGTACCTAAAATTGCAGAAATAATCATCAACTTCCTAGAAAGTTATACTATAGTAGCCAGAGTGAACTTTTTAAAATGCTACTCCCCTTCTTCTATAGTAGCCAGGGTGAACTTTTTAAAATGCAACTCCCCCCTTTAAAATGGTACTCCCCTTCACTCAGAGAATAAGCTCAAGTTCTCACAACAGAGGTTTGTTTCTCAACCACGTCTCCTCTCTGACCTTGGATCCTACCACTCTTCTCATTCAGCTCTACACTGGCTGCCTAGGTGTTTCTTAAACATACCAGTCCCACTCCTACCTCAGGACCTTTGCTTGCTTTTCCCTCAGAAGGGGACATAACTCATATCCTCACCTCCTTCAAGTTTCAGCTCCAATGTCATCCTCTCAGTGTGGCCCATCCAGACTATTCTATTTAATACTGCAACCTTCATACTGCAACCTACCCACATTCAATCTCCCTGACCATTGTTGACATATTTTCCCTGTAATATCATGTACTAATATACTATACAATTTACTAATCTACTACATGTATTATTTTTGTCAGTATCACCCCCACTAGATTGTATGCTTCCTACAACATATTAACTGATGTATTAAGTGTTTACAACAGCACCTTACACATAGTGGATATGCACTAAATATTGTTTAATGAATGATACAGAGTTGTAGGAATTCAGTAGGTACTCAAACACACACACATGTACACACACATTTATAGTTCAAATGATGCTCTAACTCAGCTTAAAATTTCACGCTACTTTCTACATTTCCTCTTGGTGTCATACAATGCAATAAATTTCATTTATTCAGACCCTGTCCTGTTCTAAAAAGGAGGCACATAAAGATATATAACATATAAAGGAACAAATTATAAGTAGTGAGAAAAGATAAAACCAAGACCCAATGTTAATGAGGTCAATAAAAAAAAACATACACTTTATATATCTATATCTTTGCTTCAAGGGACACAAATGTGGTTTTATATCATATAGTCACAGTCCCCAGCAGATACTAACAAATTCACAAACAAAATAAGTTCTTGAGAGATGTGCAACCATTTCTAATACTGAGACTCAAAATAAATTATTTCAAAGTCTTTATAAAGAAGACACTATATGAAATGATATTCAACTTCTTCAACATTATTAACAGAAACTTCATTCTTTCAGTTTCCCAAATCAAAAAAAAAAAACTTAGAATCATCCTTGACTCTTCTTTTTCTCTCTCAAGCAACATTCAATCTGTTAGAAAATCCTGTTGTTCTATCTTCAAAACAGATCCAGAATCTAGCCACTTTTCACCACCTCTATGCACTACTGCTCTGGTCTAAACCATCATCATGTCACCTGAATTACTGTAATGGTTTCCTATCACATCTCCCTGCTTTAGTCCTTGACCCTTATAGTTTATTCTCAACACAGTAGCCAGAATGGTTCTTTAAAAACCATGAATCAGATCATGTCACCCTTTGTTCAAAACCCTCCAATGGATATCCAAATCAGAGTGAAAATATAAGTACTTATAGCAGTCAGCAAGGCCTTACATTATTTATAACTAACTAACTGAGTAAAAGTGACACTTACTTAGGCCAAAATCAGAGTTTGCATGAGCTAAAGATAGTTTTTAATCCAATTCTGTGCACCAGAGATATAAGAAAATGACAATCAAAAGAAAGTAACTAACTAACATCAGGCATAATCTTTTTTTAGAGCAAAAAGCATTAAATTTAAAGATGGACATGAAACAATACCTAATGGTTCAATTTGTAAGGAAGAAAGAGCAGTTTTAGATTTCTATGTACTAAAAACATAAGCTTCAAATATATAAAAAGCACAAATTAAAAGATATACAAAGAGTAATTAAATCCGCTAATCAGAATAAGGGATATGTAACGTAATGTTCTAAGTAATTGATAAAGTATCTAAAAATAGTAAGGATACAATTTAAACACCAAAATTAACATGCTCAAATCCAACCAACATATAGAACTAGACATCAAACATCTGGAGAATATTTTCTTCTCCAATACATCTGGAATATTTATAAAAACAAGCATGCACACACGGCTATGAAGCAAGCCACAAAAGTTAACAATCTATTATGCAGTCTATGTTCTTTGCTTACAATGCAACTAAATTAGAAATCACCACTACAAAATAGGGGAGGAAAACCCAATATCTGAAGATAATTTAAAAATATACTTCTAAGTATATGCTTACCAGAATGGCTAAAATGACAAAAGACAAACATACCAAACGTTGGTGAGGATGTGGAGAAAATGGAGCTCTCATACATGACTGATGGAAGTGTAAACTGGCACAACTGCTTTGGAAATATTTTTGGGAATATATCTTAAAGTTGGCATATGTGTACTCTATGGATCTAACAATTTCATCCCTAAGTATATACCTAAAATATATGTGTATATATGCTTATGCTAACATAATTTTCCAACTGGAAACTACCAAATGCCTATTAGAAATAGCTTAGATGTTGTGGTAAATTTACATAATGGAAGAATACTTAGTAATGAGAATGAACGATTTATAATTGCACACAACAAAATGGATGAATATCACAAGATAATGTTGATTGAGAGAAGCTGGACACAAAAGAGTACTAGTGTATTATTTCATTTGTATGAAAAAGAAAAATAAGTTTAATTAATGATGTATTTACAAATCAAGATGTGTTATCCTGTTGGGGCTGGTGGCAGAGAGTGCCTGGAAGAGAGCATGCTGGAAATATTTGAGGTGCTGAAAATATTCTGCCTTAAAATCTGGGTGCTGGCTTCACAACTGTATTTAATTTGTGAACATTCATTCATTTGTATACTTGTTATTTAGCATAGAAAAAAACATACTATATATAAGGTTTGGTGCTATCCAAGTTTTCAGGTATCCTCTGAGGGTTTTGTAACTTTTCCCCTGTGGATAAGGGAGAACTACTATACTTACAAATCATATATGTGATAAGGGGTTTGTATACAGAATGTATAAAGAACTAATAAAACTCAATTAAAAAAACCCACAAATAATTCAATTTAAAAATAAGAAAAGGAATAAATATTTCTCCAAAAGATAACAAATGGCCAAAAAGATGCTCAATATCATTAGTCATTAGGGAAATGCAAATCAAAACTCACAATAAAATATCACTTCACACATTCTAGGATGTCTCGAATAAAAGAAACAAGTGATAAGGAAACAAGCGACAATGAAAAATTGGAACCCTTCTACACTACTGTTAGGATTGTTAAATAGTGCATCAAGTTTGGAAAGCAATTTGGCAATTTCTCAAAATGTTAAACACAGAGTTACAATGTGACTCACAGTTACACTCCTAAGTACCTATCTAAGAGACTTGAAAACATATGCCCACATAAAAACCTGCACAGGAATGTTCATTAAAACATCATTCATAACAGCCAAAAAATGAAAACAACCCAAATGCCTATCAACAGATGAGTAGATAAACAAAATGGGTAAACAATGGAATATTATTTGGCAATATAAAGGAATGAGTCCTGTTGCATGATATAACATGAACAAACATTATGCTGAGTGAAAGGCCATATATTGTATGGTTCCATTTTATAAAATGTGTAGGATAGGCAAAGCCATGGAAACAAAGTAGAGTAATGGTTGATGGGGTCTAGGGGTGAGGTTAGATAAAGAATGAGTACACAGTATAGGCTTTCTTTTCGGGGTGATGAAAGTGTTTGGAAATTAGACCGTGATGATGGCTGTATAGCTCCGTGAATAAACTAAAACTCACCAAACTGTATACTTTAAAAGAGTGAATTTTATGGTATATGTATTATATCTCAATAAAGACATTATTTTTATTAAAAAAAGAACAAAAATCTGAATATCCCTAGAGCCATTAAATAAATTAAATTACAATATATATGTATTCTTCTAAGGAATTAAAAAAGAGAGAATACATTTCAGCTCATTTTATGAAACTAGTAAAATTGATACCTAAAACAAACAAAAATAGTATAAAATATGAAAATCATAGGCCACTTTCATACATAAATATAGATGAAAAAATTTTCAAAAATATCAACCAAAAAACTACAATGAACATGAAAGAAAATATCTTAACCAAACTGAGTTTGTCCTGGGTACTAAAAGCAAAGTTTAACATTAGAAAATTTCTCTGGTACAACAGATAAAATTTTAAAAACTATATGATCATTTTAGTGTTTACCCCCCAAAAATTTTTAAAATAAATTCAGTGCCATTTCAGGACAAAAGAAATATCAAACCTATAAACAAGGAAGAGAAGGGAACTTCTGACCAGATATAGTTTGTATATACTAAAAACTATAATACATTAAACTTAATGATGAAATATTAGCAGCTTTCTTCTTAAAATCAGGAATAGAGAAGAATGTACAATATTGCTGCTTCTATTCAACATTGTACTGCAGGTCCTCTTAGCATAACATTAAAAAAAACACAAATAAAAATTATAAAAATTGAGAAAGAAGAAACAGAACTGTTACTATTTGAATATTATTCAACAGAATAAAAAAATCAACAGAATTTACAGGTAAATAAAACTTACATTTATAACAAATTTTTGAAAATTGATTATATCCTTGTATCTATAAAACAAGTTAGAAAATGTAATTTTATAAAATATAACATTTATAATAGTAGAAAAAAATACGTGGTACCAAGGAAAAATGCTATAACAGTTTTTTTTAAATGACTTTTCTATAGAAAATCACAAAATGTCATCAGAAGACATTAAAGAATACCTAAATAAATGGAAAAAAGACATCACATCCATGGACGGAAAACACAACATTAAAATATTTCATATGGCCCCAAATTAACCTACACTTTTAATGCAATTCCAATCAAAACCACAATGGTGTTTTCCTATGGAATTTAACCTGACTGAAATTAATATGGAAGGGCAAGTGCAAGAAGAGCCAAGAGAATTTTAAAGAATGGATATCAGAACTATAGTATAAAAGACAGAGCTATAGTAATTCAATGTGGTAATATCATAACAATTCACAAACTGGCCAACAAAATAAAAGAGAACATCTAGGCTAGTCTTTTTCCAACATTAAGAAATACTCAAGTGTAGGAAAATTGTCTTTCTACTTTGGACAGGGATCTTCAACTAATAACTGAGCATTTACCAAAAACTATAAGAAAGTTTTGAAAGCAAAATTTAAAAATAGGGCATATCTAAATATGCCTGGGGAAATTGTATCAACTTTGGGTTAGAGTTTAGATTTATACTGGGAGGGGAAAAGTCATTTCATAGATTATCTGATGTCAAACAGAATTTTCCAACACTCTTTTAGCAGGCCTGGACAAGTTCACTCTAAATAACCAAATTTGCCAATAAACACTGGTCTCCTCATACCCTTTTTCTGGCCCTATTTGCTGCTTCTAATTTGAATAAGAACTATGCCATGTTCTCATCCCTTTAATTCTGCATAATTATTAGCTTCAGTAGCAATAACAGCATCTCTGAAGGTATACTTACACTAAAGAGGAAATGACATTATTTACTGTGAAAATAAAATAGTGTATTTACAAGCTATATCACTAGTGTGTTGCATCAGAATAAGCAAAGCATACCTGGCTATAGTACTGTAGTCTCTCTCTACATCAGGCACCCTGATTAGGTTCCCTTTCCGCAGCCTCACCCAACACCTCACTTTCCCAATTTTGTTTTTCAAAAGATACATGATAAAAGAGACCGATGTCAGCAAGATGGTGGACTATGAAAACACTAAATAAATAAAAATATACAGACTGAAACAGCTTTGTGGGAGATCTAGAAGCTAGTCAAGATTTGCAGTAAACAAGTGAATACCCAAGAAAGCAGCAGCCATACTCAAAACAGTGGTAAACTTATGGTGTTTTTGCTCACCATGGCACAGCATGGCTGGGAAGAAATTGTCCAATTCTAGTCTTCTCTGCTGGGACAGAAGGAAAAGAGTGGATCTTGTTTTCTCGCATGTCTAGGGGCTTCCTAAGAGATTGATTTCTGTTTTGTTTGCCTCAGCGCTCAGACAGAAATGAAGGCATAGTTTGGTTATCAGATTGGAGGCCACTAAAAGCAGTAGCAGGAACTATAGCATGTGAGAGCTACAGGGGGACTGCAGACTCACAGGTAGCCTGGGTACAAAGAGTATGGAGAAAGGAATACAACAGGACAACTAAGACACCAAGAAAAACAGGGGTGAAACTCTTATTGAAATTAAGATAATTAATAACAGTTGTGTACATAAGGGAACTAGGAGGAAAAGCATATACACAGGCCTAGGGAAAACAAATGCCTAGAAAGGACCGTAGAGGACCTTAAACACTCACACTGGGCTAATTAGTGAGGTTCTTCATCTTCATGGAACCAGTCTACAAAGGGTGGGATAGGTGGCTATTTTTTCAAATGTGCAATATTCAACAAAACACCACAAAGCACACAAAGAAACAGAAAAATGGCCCAGTTCAAATGAACAAAACAAATTTTCAGAACCTAACTCTAAAGAAATACAGGCTTTAGACTAACAAGACAATAGTCATATGCTCAAAGAACTAAAGAAAAACTGAGAGAGAACAAAAAGAAATCAGGAAAACAAAATATGAACAAAATATCAACAAAGAGTTAGAAATGATGAGACAAAGAAACTTTGAAGTTGAAAAATACAGTAATTAGCCTCACTAGAAAAAAAAAATCACTAGAAGACATCGACAATATACCCAAATAAGCAGAAGAATCAGCAAACTCAAAGAGAAATCATTTAAATTGTTAAATCTAAAGATATTTTAAAAAATGAAGAAAAGTGAAAAGAGCCTAAGAAACTTTATGGAACATTATAAATCAGACCAATATACATATTATGAGAATCCCAGGAGAAGGAAGAAAGAAGGGATAGAGAGCTCATTTTGAGGAATGATAGCCACATCCCACACACATATTTTAGGAAAGACATGAATGTACAAATACAAGAAGCTCAATGAATTCCAAGCAGAATAAACCACAAAGAGCTCCTCATCATGACATACACACAAACTGTAGAAAGTTAAAGACAAATATTAAAAATCTTAAATGTAGCAAGAGAAAAAGCAATTTGTCATAAATAAGGGATCCTCAATAAGACTATCAGCAGATTTCTCAATAGAAACTTTGTAGGCCTGAAGGCAGTAAGATGATATACTTAAAGAGCTGAAAGAAAACAATGTCAACCAAGAATTCTCTTTCTAGCGAAACTGTCCTTTAAAATTGAGAGAGAAATTCAGACATTCCAGATAAACAAAAGCTGAGGGAGTTCATTATCCCTAGACCTACCCTATAGGAAATTATAAAGGGAATCCTTCAAATTGAAACAAAAAGACATTAGATGGTAACTTGTAGCCATGAAAACATAAAATCTTCTGGTAAATGTAAATAGATTGATAAATCTAAAAACCAGTATTATTGTATTTTTGGTTCATAACCCCACCTTTTATTCTTTTACTTAAAAGAATTAAAAAAGAAAAGTATAAAAATAATGATAAATCTATGCTAATGGTTATATAATAAATAAAGACGTAATATGTGACATCAATAAAATAAATGGAGGGGTGGAATTATATAAGGAAGGATTTTTATATGCAGTTGAAATTGTTATCAGTTTAAAACAGTCGTTATAAATGTAGGATATTATATGTAATGCCTAGGGCAAACACAGAGAAAATATCTATGGAATATATCCACACAAAAATGAGAAAGGAATCAAACTGTGTTACTACAAAAAATCAAGCAAACACAAAGAAATGCAGTAAGGAAGGAAATGAAGGACAAAAAAATGCTATATAAGACATACAGAAAACAAATAATAAAATGGCAATAGTAAGTCTTTCATTATTAGTAATTACTTTAAATGTAAATGAATTAAATTCCCCTATTAAAAGACACAGGCTAGAATGAATTTAAAAAATCAGGATCATATGTTGTCTATAAGAGACTCACTTTAGAACTAAGGACACACATGGGTTGGAGAAAAAAGGATAAAAAAGATATTTCATATAAATAATAACTAGAAGGAAACAGTGCTGGCTATACTGATATCAGACAAAATGAACTTTAAGTCAAAAACTTACAAGAGATGAAGGACATTATATAATTATAAAAGACTCAATTTGTCAGTAATATGTAACAATAATAAACATACATTCACCAAACATTAGAGTTCCTAAATATATGAAGCAAACATTGACAGAATTGAAGAGAGAAAGAGACAGCAGTTTAATATTAGTAGAAAACTTAAATATCTCATTTCTAATAATGGATAGAACAACCAGACAGAAGATCAACCAGAACCAGAGGAACTTAATATTACTATTGACCAATTTGACTTAATAGACATATACAGAATACCCCATTCAGCAACAGTAGATTATACATCTCAAGTGCACATGTAATGTTCTCCAGGATAAATCATGTTATGCTAAAACATGTCTTAATGATTTTTAAAAGATTAAAATAATATATCTTTTCTAATTACCATGACATGAAACTAGAAATCAACAACAGAAGGACAACTGGAAAATCCATAATTATGTAAAAACTAAACAATACACTTTTAAACAACCAATGAGTCAAAGAAGAAATCACAAGAGAAATTAGTAAATACCTTGAGTTAAAAGACTAAAACCACAATATATCAAAACTTATGGGATGCAGCCAAAGCAGTAGGAAGGAGAAAACCTATAGCTGTAAGTGCTTATAAAAAGAAAGGTCTCAAATCAACAACCTAAATATCTACCTTGAAGAACTAGAAAAAAGGGCAAACTAAATCTAAAGCTAGTAGAACAAAAATAAACATGTAGAGAATTAAAAACAATAGAGAAAATCAACAAAAGTAAGTTGGTTCTTTAAAAACATCAACAGAATTGACAAATCTTTTAAGCTAGACTAAGAAAAAAGAGGAGAAGAATCAAATAACTAAAATCAGAAATGAAAGACAGGATATGATTACCAATTCTACAAAAATAAAAAGGATTATGGGAGTACCATGAAGGATAGTATTCCAACAAACTGGATAACTTAGATAAAATGGATAAATTCCTAGAAACATACAACATACCAAGTCTGAATCAGGAAGAAAAAAAATCTGAACAGATCTATAACAATTAAGGAGATAGAATCAGTAATCAAAAACCTCCCAATAAGGGAAAGCCCAGGACAGCATGGCTTCCCTGGTGAATTCTACAAACATTTAAAGAAGAATTAACATAACACTTCAAAAAGTTAAAGAGAAAGAACATTTCCTAACTCATTCTATGAGGTCATCATTACCTGATACCAAAGCCATACAAACATACTTTAAGAAAAGTAGATCAATATTCTTGGTAAATATTGATGCAAAAATCCTCAACAAAATATTAGCAAAAAGATGTGCAAAAACACTGAAATAATTATATGCCATGAACAAGTGGAATTTTTTCTGGGAATAAAGGACTGGTAAATATCAATATCAAAGAAATAAAAAGAAATAAAATATTAACTAGACATCAAAATTAAAAACTTCTGTGCATCAAAAGATATGATGAATAATGTGAAAGACAACCCATAAAATAGAAGAAAATATTTTTTAAGTCATATATTTGATAAAAGTTTAATACCCAGAATATACAAAGAACTACAACTCAACCAAAAAGTAAGCAGCCATAATTATTATAAAATGGGCAAAAGACTTGAATAAACATTTCTCCAAAGAAGATATACAAATGGCCAATAAGCACATAAAAAAATGCTCAATGTCACTAATCATTAGAGAAATGCAAATCAAAACCACAATGAGACACCACCTCACACCCACGGAGATGGTTACAATTAAAAAAAAAAAAAAGAAACAGACTACTAGTGTTGACAAGGATGTGGTGAAATTGGAATCCTCATGCATTCTTGGAAGAATGCAAAATGTTCTAGCTGCTTTGAAAAAAAGAAAGGCAGTTCCTCAAAAACTTAAAAATAAAATTATCATATGATCCAGTAATTACACTTGTAGGTATATAATTAAAATAATTGAAAAGAGGGTCTCAAAGAGGTATCTGTACACTCATGTTCATAACAGCATTAACAACAGTCAAAAGGTAGAAGCAACCAAAGTATCCGTTGACAGATGAATGAATAAACTAAATGTGGTTTATATAAACAATGGAATACTATTACACCTTTAAAAAGAAGGAAATTCTGACACATGTTACGTGGATGAACCTTGAGGACAGTATGCTAAGTGAAATATGCTAGTTATGAAAAGACAACTATAACATAATTATACTTACATAAGGTACTTAGAAGAATCAAATTCAAAGAGTCAGAAAGTAGAATAATGGTTGCTGGATGCTAGTGGGAGGAGGATAGGGAGTTATTGTTTAATGGGTACAGAATTTCAGTTTTGCAAGATAAAAGTTCTGAAGATGGATGGCAATGATGTTTGCCCAACAATATGAATATACTTAATGCCACTGAACTTAAAAATTGTTAAGATAGTAAGTTTTATGTTATGTATATTTCACAATTGGAAAACTAAAACAGAAAGAAATTTAGTATCTATGCAAAAAGAAAAGGGGGAGAAAAACACAAAAATAGCATCTTAGCTCAATGATAGAGAGTTAGGCAGCATTTTATTATGACAATAATGCAAATTCCTTTCCTCTAAAAAGACTAATTATATTCTAACTTAAGTACTTTTCATTGCCTATACACTGATAAATATGTTTATAAACTTTGTTTAATATAATGGAAAATTCTAAAAAATATTCCTTTAAAAATTTTGGGAGACACTTTTTTAAATAAAAATTTTATTAAAATTTTTTAAAATAAAAATTTTAGAAAATATCTGAAAAAATATTAAAAAAATAAAAAACAAATTTTTTTAATCTCTGATTTCAGAGTTCTCTGAATTTCTAGACATATGCATACATTAATATGTATTAAAAGTATTTATTTAAAATATCTTGTTTTAATATATTCTACATATTTCCATGACAATATGTTTTTACTTATGATCTTTGCATTGGTAAAAACATCATCTGTCAGTGGAATGTCTGGCATGAGAAACACATCTAGCAAGTCTTATACAAATAAAAATTTAGGAAATGATAAATACAGCAATATAGATTATATCGAAACACTATCTCTAATGATAAGACTAGGATAAAAGAAGATATTAAACTCTTAAAGAACGCAATACATTTAGAAGACCTATTTATCAAAGCTTGATGTTATTTTCAGAGCACAGATGTATTATAATGGTCACTCATAAATTTGGGACTAGTCAATCTGTCCCAAATCTGTTAAAAACCTGAACTACATGAATAATCTTTGACTTCCATATTTCAATAATGTTAATAAACTATCTTTCAAAAAACACTGCAATTAAAGTTAAATTTAGACTGTAACGTAGACATCTATTTCAGAAAATGCCATGATGCTTAATAAGGGAGAACACATCTACGAGAACAAAGCAGTGATTTCTACAGACTATAGTGTGCCTGGGAGGAAAGCTTCTGATTTGAGTTGCCCTTCTAAGAGAGGGTAAAGTCTGAGGTGACCTTATTTCAGGAATTTCAACAGGTGAAAATTGGTCTTCAAATCTTTCCGAGTTAGCAATATTTTCATCCTCAAAGGTATCTGCAGTAACTTCATTTTGAAATGGGGTAAAGCTCTTAGTATTTTTATGAAATGAAGAAAATTGAATATTATGGAGAACAGAAGAAGTTACACTTTGAGAGAGATGTGGTTGAATCACAGCTGAAGAATTATTTGTACTGTGACTTTGAGAACCAGGATGAAGGGAAGCTTTCCTTAATTGACTTCTTCCTTGCATATCAGTGGCAATTCCGTTTTGTTGATATGAATAGGAAATAAAAGGTGAATGGGTGCTTCTATTAACAGAGTTCTGATGGGCTGAAGAATTAGATTTTGTTTCAAAATTTATAAAGTGTTTAATGGTATAATCAGGAGAACAAGAGCTTTTACATTTTTCAGCATCAGTAGGACTTGACATTTTAGAAACTATTTCAGTTTCACTTGGATTAAACGTGCTCCCATTACTTGATTGAAGATCAAAAATTGGAGCACCGTCGTAACAGGAAATTATACTTAGTTTAGGGGCAGAGGAAAACATTTGGGATCTAAAGCCAAAATGTCCTGAGGAAGATTCTAAATCACTGAAGTTGCTTTTTTCTTGAGAATCAAAATTTGCTCTACTTTGTTGACAGTGAAGGGAAGCACAGCTTTTCTGAAATTTAACTAATAAAGAGGATCTTCTTTCAGAGAAAGGTGAGTGAATAGATGTATTTGATGGAGAATATAAATTTTTACTTCCTCTACGTAAACTGACTCTACGTATTGTAAAAGCATGACTTGTTTTAAGATCAACAGATGTGGTTGGCTGAATAACAGAAGAGGCTCCACGGTGCAGCAGGGGATCTGAAGGTACTTGATCTTCAGGACAATTTGGTTGGAAGCTCTGGTCTTCTTTGCAGCAGCTAGAGTGAGAAAAGTGTCAAGTGAGGAAAAAAATAGGGAGCAGATGTGGAAACCTGTCAAGCCTCTTGAAGAATAATATCCACCTTATTAACATGGAAACAACAGGGAATAAGAAAATTATGGCAGCTGCAGTGGATGGTCACTCAGAGATACCCAGAAGAATGCTTAAGTCTAAAAGACTGTCTCTAATTACCCACAATCATACCTGCCCAGTCTATTAATCCTTGGGAAGGTAAGTTGAAAGACTCAGGGAAGGAGGCATAAAGAAAGATCAGAGGGCACCAGAACTAAAAGATCTCCTAAAGGAAATGGTAGAACTTTCTGTTTTAAAAATAATGAAACCATAATATCTGTGTGAGACTATTAAACTACTCTATTTAAAGGAGTTAAGTAGAATAAATTTATATACTGTTGATTAATGCATTTTAAAATTTTAACCATGGATCAAACAGAATCTGTCTGGAGAGTATATCAGCTGGAGAGTATATCCAGCTATTCCATATATTCAGTTATGTGGGAAACTAAAGGAAGCATTAAAGCTTGGTTTATTGGTATATCAATGTTCTTCAGCACATGAATCATATGGAGAAGTGTTTTTCCTTTATACAGACTTACCTTATGCATTTTCCCATGTTGAATTCAATCCAAAATAAATCTCTCCCTTCCTTTCTAAGCCATCACCCTTAAGCCATAAATTGTCCTGTGTAGGTGGAAAAGGTCAGAAGACGGAATTCTTAAGCTGCATGTGGAATTAACATGGCAATAACAGAGAATATGATGACAGCAGACTCTAGAATCTAATGACGTCAGTTTAGAATAAAATTGTCCTGTGGCTCATCTTTCTGAAAAGCTCTAACTCATGTGACTGAAATGTGTATTCTAACTTCATTTATGTTCAAGGAGTCAGCCAACAAATCAAGAGATGAGAAAACAGCAGGATGAAGGCAATAACATATATAATATCTGTATAATTCTTGACTTAGAACTGTCTCACTAGCTGCCCTCCATACTTCTGGCCTATTAACTCATTCTTCTTTTACTTGAACATGGTTTACCCCCATGTTTTTACAACTTCCAGTGATATGAAAAAATAACTTTACAAACTTTGGTCGAAGATATATAGAGAAGGTCAAAAAGCCTAAATACCAAATGTCATTGTACCCAAATGAAACAAGGTTCAGCTACCTTGGCAGTAAAGCATGCTGTCTGATGGTGTGGGCCACAGGCACAAACTGGAGATCTGCTGCTCTTCTGTTTATAATCCCTTGAAACAACTTATACCCACTTCAAGGTAAGGTTAACAACGTTATTCCAAATATATGTATATATTGCTCTCCCCTTTTCAAAACCAACATGCATTGTCCATATAATAGGTGTATGTGTATAGCAACTTATGACATAAAATATCCTCTCAAATATATTTCCTTTTACTTCTCAATATGCCAAATATCCTACTACCACCTCCTATTTTTGTTCCCTTCCTAACAACCTTCTTTGGGAAATCTGGGCCCCTTTCCAGGGGCCTAAAGCTCTCTAATTCTCACCATACAATTGTCGGTTTGTCATTTGATTTTACCCTACATGTAAGCTAATAAATTAATCTGTTACTGTTCCATGAATACTGAAGAAATACGACTCTTGAGTCACAGACAGAGAACTGTATTACCCATAGCAAATCAAGCAATGTGATCACCCAGCATATTTGTGTTGGTTCTCCTTGACCCCAGGTCCCACTAGGGCAGTGTGGAGGGCCTAGAGACTTTTGCATTTGCAGTGAATTGTGTTACAAAGAAAAGAACATGAAGCTTAGGGAGTCCACCATTTTTTAGCAAGCAGTAAGCGAATCGGCTAAACATGCTGTTGCTCCTGGAGAAAAACATTACCTCATTCCTCAGAGTTTCTCACCACCACCCTGAGAAATGACCACGATAAAGGGTGGTCATGCAGACTTTATAACCTTCACAAAAATTAACTCAAAAATGAATCATAGACCTAAATATAAAATGCAAAACTATAAAAATCCTAAGGGTTACATTGGATAAAACCTGAATAAATTATTAGCTTGCATGTAGGGTTAAATCAAATGATAAATTGAAAATTGTATTGTGAGAATTAGAGCACTTTCAGCCTCTGTAAAGGAATTTCTTCAAAGGTTTCCCAAAGAAGGTTGTTAGGAAGGAAACAAAAACAGGAGGTGGTAGTAGGGTATTTGGGATATTGAGAACTAAAAAGCAATGACTTTTCAGATGTAACATCAAAGGCACAATTCATGAAAGAAATAATTGATAAGCTTCTGCTCTGTGAAAGACAATGAGACACCACAGGCTGGGAGAAAATATCTGCAAAACACATATCTGAAAAAGGACTGTTATCCAAAACATACAAAGAAAGCTTAAAATTCAAAAATAAGAAAATGAACAACCTGATTTAAAAATAGGCCAAAGACCTTAACAGACACCTCACCAAAGAGTATATGCAGATGGCAAATAAGCATATGAAAAGATGTTCCACATGATTTGTCATCAGAGAAATGCAAATGAAAACAACAGTGAGATACCACTATACATCGATAGAATGTTCAAAATCTGGAACGAAGGTAACACTGAAATGCTGGTGAGGATGTGGAGCAACAGGAACTCTTATTCCTTGTCAGGGGCGGGGAATGCAAAACAGTACAGCCACTTTGGAAGTGAAGACACCACTTTGGAAAACAGTATGGCCGTTTCTTACAAAACTAAACATATTCTTACCATATAATCCAGCAATCATGCTCCTTGGTATTTACCCAAATGAGATGAAAACTATGTCCACTCAAAAATCTGCACATGGATGTTTATAGCAGCTGTCTTCATAATTGCCAAAACTTGAAAGCAGCCAAGATGTCCTTCAGTAGATGAGTGGATAAATAAACTGTGGCACATCCAGACAATGGATTATTACTCAGTACTAAAAAGAAATGAGCTGTTCACCCATGAAATGATATGGAGGAAACTTAAACGCATATTATGAAGCAAAATAAGTTAATCTGAAAAGCCTACATACTGTATGTTTCCAACTATGACATTCTGGAAAACGGAAAACCATAGAGACAGTAAAAAGATCAGTGGCTGACAGGGCCTGTAGGGGAAAGAGGGATGAATAGCCAGAGCACAGAGGATTTTTAGCGCAGTGAAAATAGTCTGTGTAATACCATGAGATTCATGTCCATACCCACAGAATGTACAACACCAAGAGTGAACCATAATGTACACTATGGACTTTGGTCTATTATGACGTGTCAGTGTAGGTTCATCATTTGTAACAGACATACCACTCTGGTACTGGAGTTTTATAATGGGAGAGGCTGTGCATGTGTGAGGGTAGGGATTGCATGGGACATCTCTGTGTCTTTCCCTAAATGTTTGCTGTGAATCTGGAACTGCTCCAAAAAAGTAAAGTCTCAATTTTTAAAAAAAATCAAGGTGGGGACAGGGAGATTGTTCAGGGCCTTATATTCTTGGGACACCAAGCAAGGTGTGTAGGAGAGTAAGAAGCCCAAGGAGGAGTGGCTCTCACTACAGCAATCTATTATTTTATTCCCTTATCTTGTGAGATGGTTGTCTATTGTTCTTAAGTCACACTAAGATCCATATGTAGTTTCTATAAGAAACTTTCCTTTCCAAAATTGGGTCAGCTTGTTGTTTAACAATCTCACCTAAGGCCTCTAAAAGAAGTACTTCTCCCACTGAGCTAGCCCAAAGGAAGTAGCAAAATTATAACTGGATCTCAATGCTGAAAAATATTTCTGCCCAAAGAGGGTAATAAATATCATATCATTCCACTCTCCCCCTTAAAAAAGGGTCTGGGTATATGTTTGGGGATTGGGAAGAAGATCCAGATGTGCCTAAACATTTGAAAGGAAAAGAAATCATGTACTAGTATTGATAATATATAGAAGTTGTTTAATAGTTTCGGGATAGACAACTTATTTAAATCTCTGTTCCTAAAATTGCCCTCTCACTGCTTATTTTTAAGAAAAAAAGTAATTAGACTTAGCCCAAAAGAAGCTAGTAAACTTCACAATGACACATGTAACATTTGCTTCTCCTTCAATCCATTCCTGACTCTTTTTGTTCTATCAATTCCATGATCTCCGGCACCTTCTGTGTTGATTATGTCTTATGGCCAACCTAAACCTCCTCAGCCACCTATCCCCACCGAAAACAATACTCCATCATGATATAGCTCATTATGCCCCATGTTTACTTGTAACCATAACTGTCACTAATAAAAACAATTTCATCATGATTATCTCAGCTGTTAGAAAATCTTCTAGAACAAAGGGTACATCAGAGTCACTAGGAGATTCCTGGGCACCACTCCAAGAGGTTCTGATTTACTAGGTCTGAGGTGAGCCTTGATAACATGCATTTCCATAAAGCTCACAGACTAGATGAAAAGTTGATGCTTCTGGTCCACAGACCTATTTTGAGTAGCTGTTCTAGAACATCTGAGTAATTAGTAACCTCTCAGGGTGATGATTAAAAGGGCCTTTGGAGGTACCTCACAGGAGCTTCCCAACTCCTGGGGTCCAATAAGGACAACAAATGATATCAAGACTGAATGTCCCTTCTCTTGGTGCCTAGATGATAAGTCCCTTTTGCATCCTAGTATCCACTTGGAGAAGTAGGATGAGGGAAGTCGGAAAACCCTGAATGTGACTGAGTCTTTAACACAAAAAGACTAGCTCTAAACTAGAATTGACTAAATTAATGTGTATTGACATGTTCGACTTTTCTCACATTACCCAAAACAGAGATAGTGAACTACTCTGATTTCAGTTCTAATGTACAGTTACATCTTTAGCTGATCTGAGTGTAGTGAACATAAATTATTCCATCTATTACATTAATTATTGTTATTTGTACCAATGGCTTACCAGATGTACCCAGTTATGCAAAATAACAATAATGGTCATCACTAAATTACCACTTTATGTTTTCTGTTTTAATTCATTACAATATTAAACTTATTCACATAGGTTCGCTGTTTGTAGTTTGCTACTCAGATAGCATGGTTATCTGTATGAGACTTGAAAGGTAGAAAAAGTATTGCTTGGGAATCACCAAACAATTTAATATAGGCTATCTCTAGAACTGTCTTATCTACTATTAGTTCCTTTTGAAAGAAAGGTTTACTAATTCACTAAATAGTAGCTATTAAATGCAATCTAGTAAAGATAAAGAAACAGTACATGGTCAAAGGTTTGAACTGATCCAGTAACAAACTAGAAGCAGTTTTAAAAACAATAGAAACAAAAAAAGTACATATTTTAGGTCAAGAAGTACAGATGTGTTCCAGCAACATCAGATGTGAAACTACAAGGATGAAAACATGAGGTCCTTGCCCTAAAGAAATTCAGGCTATGTCATACTTACTAGTGCTTCTTGATTTACTTGTCTACTTTAGTCCTCAAAAACATTAGTCAGGCACAATTTCTTTATTCATAAATCATTTTTTCCTTAAAAGAATATTATTATGCTTTTGGTTTCAGAATACAATGGATTATCCCAGGTGAGGATGAAACTGAATCACTTGTACATTCTCAAATCTTTTTAGGTCTGCACTGCTTAATCTAGTAGCCACTAGTCCTATATGGTTATTTATTTTAAAATAATTACAATTAAATAAAATTAGAACATCAGCTTCTCAGTTGTACCAGCTATACTTCAAGGGACTACCATACTGGGCAGCACAAATTTAGACCATTTCCATTATTGCAGAAGGTTCTATTGGACTGCATTTATTGGACAAGTATTATATAGCGGGTCACACAGTGACCACATATAAAAATAGGTTACAAATTTTGGCAAACAATTACCGAATTCTTCAATACTCACGTGATGCCACCTAGCACTAGTAAGTTACTTATACCCTTTTTTTCAACATGATCTGCTCTAGCTTAAATACTAACTTCTACTGAATATGGTTTTAATTATAATGCAAGCCCAAACAATCACTTTTTATGTCTTGATAGTAACAGATTATATAACTGGGAATGCATAATGAAAGTACTTAAATAATAGTAATAACACAATAAATCTTCAACATGTGAAACATCTTTAAAAAACTTACCCTCCTTCACTTTCTGCTTCCTCTGAACTATTCCTTGTTCCTGAACTTCGAATTGTGGCAAGCTTTCTTTTTCTAGCTTTGTGCTTAGGACTTATCTTATGAGCAGTTGTCTTCCCTCCAAGTTCACCATGTATATATTCCTCCAGTTTTGGAATGGCTTCTTTAAGAACTCTGATTTCCTCTTTGAGTTCTTCCATATTTGTCAGTAATTCATTTAACTTCTCCAATATCTGAAGTTGCCTTCCATGAAAGATTGCTGCTGTTCCTTGGTCATTGTATGTTTCATTTTGCAAAGTCATTGAATCAAATGTAGTACCCAGAGAAATAAATTTAGGTAAATTCACTGCTATCCTTGGTTTACGAACCTTATGGTACCACAAAAGCAGTAAGCTGATCCCCGTAGTTCCCACCATAATGCCAAGTATCAGTTCTTTGTTTGTGGAATGAGGCATTTCTTGGGTTTTGTTTCTAAAATTAAAAAGCATAAATGTAAATGAATGTTGTTCCTATCTTTGTCCAAGACAAAAATGATAGAGTTTATCCAATCAACAAAAGCCAATCTACATCACATACACACAAAAAAGTATTTTGCAAAATAAATCATAAACTAAAATATGTTACTTTTATAATGTGGCCTAGCAGAAAATTTTACTTTATGGATATTACTTAAGTCCAGTGTAAAGTATCAACTTTAATTAGGAATTAGTATTCTATAGAACTGATCTGAAATTTACTCTTTACTGTATCTTTTTAAAGGGTGTGATAAATAAAGGTAAAAGCATCATTATAAATTTCTGAAAAAACTAAGAATTCAAATTACGCTTAACCGTCTGAACCTTTTGTCTAAAATTAACTTGTTTGCTGATTTCTGAGTCTTATAAAATCTTAAGGGAGGCCAAAAAAAAGCTCTTCCTTAGCACCTAGTTCACATTTGTACTTTAGAGTGATAAACGTTTTTAAGGTCCAGGGTTTTGAGATACAAAATTTATTAGAGAGCTTTGGCCAGTTTGTAATACACCCCATCTGTTTTTTTTCAACATGGAAAGCAGGGATGCCAATATATGTGCAGGCTTCATCTCCTTTCTTCCTCTGACCCAGAATTCTTCTGCTCCCTACATTTCTGCTGAGGTCTTAATGGTTTCCTTTTCTTTAAAATTTTCTTAAATTACTTAAAAAAGTAATTTCCTTGATTCCTTTCTCCTGAACTCTCACCTTTTTGTATTTCAGGCCCAAGCTTGGCCCACATAATTCCATATAAATTCAGCTCCTTTGACTATACGCACCACAATCTTTCTTTAGTATTTCCCATCTTCACTAGTTTTATTGCTTATCTCTGTTCTTAAACTAAGACCCTTAAAGTAACATAATAATATGAGGTCCCATTTCCTTCAGAGACTTTAAAGTATAGTAGAACTATGGTGAACTTTTGTAATCACAATACAATATAGAAAGGTTTTACAGACTTTAAAGTTCCCCAAATTGTTTTCCCATCAAGTTACCCTATTTTGTAAAAAGGTAACCACCCATATTAAATTATGTTAATAACTTGGGAGAAATGTTACAAATAGGGATAAACTGTTCATTACAGAAAATTAAATTTGTAAATTTTTGGTTTGTTTTTCCTGACATTTTTTCTCAAGGAGCAGATTATTACAGCACTGCCATCTATGATTCCTGAAAAAAGGAAACAAATTAGGTAAATCCTTTAAGCTCCTCAAGTTTACAACTGGAGGCAATCTCTGAACTATGGCACAGGGAGGGGAAAACCAAACAGAGCCTGGTAGTCTGAGTTGAACAGAGATCAGAGTTCAGGGAAACTGAAGCATCTAGAATTTTTGTGGCACAGTACTGTAGATAAGGGCGGTATGTAGAGAAATAACTTTATGGAAACTCTATTTTACTACAGGTCTGAGTGTAAATGAAGACTAATGATTTTAAAATAATAATCTTTCAGAAATTGCCTCAGGTGTTGGTGAATATTATATCCAAGAGAATTAAGAATCCTTTCTTCTGAAGCCAAAGGTTCAAGTACAAAACCTGTGTACTTAAACTGGCCTGCCTGACCTCAGGTTACAGTTTTCCTGAAATTAATATTTTTTAAGCAAAAAGTTTTGTTTTGTTTTGTTTTGTTTATACCTAGTTGGTATAACTGTGAACTATAAGAGTAACCATCTATCTACTCCCACCCATCCAGGAGACTTGTCAGCAGTAAACTCAGATCAATTTGTAATTTCAGCTGAAGTTGTAGGTAATTATTATTAGTTGTTTACTTTTATTTCCACACACAAAAAATCTATATCATGAAACTAAACTATTTTGAAAGAATATTGTGCAAAGGCAAGAAATATTAAGTAAAGCCATTATATACTCATGACTTACATTTCCATCACATCTAATAATTACGCAACAAGCTTGATCATCATGGCTCTTTTCTGTCAGTAAAAAGATTAATGCAGGATGTTCAAATGTTATCTTGAAGTCTATTAAAAGAAATATTCCTATTTTGATTACTTTCTTAGCTCATACCTGCTGGGCCTTCCTTTGACTTTACAATTAAAAACAGCCTAGTTTGAAATTTGTTTTCACTTAAGTAAATAAATGGAAGTCAAATTCTCCCTGAGATGGTACCAGGTTTAAACAGGTGAGACAGAGTATTAAATTTTGTTTAATCTTTTCTTAAGGAATTACACCAATCCCAAATCATCTCTTTGAAGCATGTCCTACTATGATCCCTACTTTGTAGATAGCAAACTGAAGCACACAGATGCCAAGTCATTTACTCAGGTGTCATCCAACTAGGAAGTGAGAACTTTCACCCTTGATAACTAACTACTGGATGTATTGTTGCGTGAAGATTCAGAAACTATAATTGAGGACATGAAGGAGAATGCTGACTGGGTAGAGATGTTCAGAGCTGAAATATAACTTCAGAACTATGAAAATCAACTGGGAAAAAACTAGAATCAATGGCTCAGGTATTGGTTTTAAATAACAATTAGAGACTAATAGTTCAAGTTACGTTTGAGTTTTGCATCACTATAAAATAAATGTGCTTCTAAGCAAATAAATTGAAAAATGCCACTCATTAAATACTGATGTAGAAAATAAATTAGAAGACTTGCTTGCCTGTAATATGATTTCAAAGGTTATATTACATTGTTTATGTTTTATACATTTAATTATGAAATTAGTAATATATACTTGCACTTTAGAATAAAAACGCAGCAATTAAAAAATTTATAGACTAGATAATAAGATGCTAAATGTTATTCCTGTTAACAAGTTTCAATTTGTAAGGTGCTAATTTTAATAAAAATTCTTGGCATCTAAAATTAATGTGTGATACATAATTGTTATTCAGAGATGAGAATCAAGAATTCTATTGAAATAGTCAAAATATTGCCGCTAAAGAAATTTCTACATTAAAATTTTTGTAGAAACTATCATGAAAAATTAACTTCAGAAAACATTAATTTTCATGTTCTAGTTTAAATTTTGATAAAAATCATGCTTTACCAAGTAAAATTATAATGCTTTCACCAATACTTAGCACATATAGTCACTTAATCAGCAGATTCTTAGGGAGAAATAAGTACATAACTGATAGAGTCGGGTAATTTATGAAAAGTTTTGCAAGATGGGTAAAGGAACATTATGGATTAGACAAGCCTGAGGTTTAAACTTCTCAAGGAATCGCTCTAACATTGAGTTTGTGATCAGATTCCCTACAGCAACCTGGATAACCTGATACTTGTAAGTGAATTCCAATACTCGCATCTCATCAGGTTTTATTTTTCCTATTTTATAATATTTTAAATTTAGGGCTCTCTGATGTTTAACTTATTTGCAAATGTTTGTGGCACTGAAAATCTGGCCTTCGTTTTGTGTAAAACAGGTAGAGAATCCAAGTTTGTTTGAGCAAAACAAAACAAAAACATTTGCTGGAGGCTGAAAAGGTTAAGACGCAGGGAGCCGAAGGGAGAAGCTAGCGAGTGTCTCTGACAGAAACTCATCGGGGATTGTAGGGACCTGCCGGGCCGAGGCAGCACACTGCCCACTCCCCACGCACCCCACAACCCACGGGGCTGTAGCTTCTGCGTCGCCGGCTCGGCGAGGTCTCTGCCCCGGGAAGCGGCGAGTAATAATGCCGCTCCGCGGCCGGGAGAACCAACAGCAGCGCGGGTAGGCTGGGGGATGCCCTGCAGGGGCGCGGCAGGGCAGCACGGCCACGCGACCCGGAAGTGCAGTGTCCGCCACCGGAAGTGCTGCTCAGCGCTCTGCTCGTCCCTGCTGCGTCCCGGCCCGCCGAGCCGCTCACTGCCTTTCGCACGCACCTATGTTGGTCGCAGAGGCTTCTCTGCCGTGGTAGACTGGACACCGAAGACCTGGAACCTGCGGGCAGAGCGTGTGGGAGGGAAGCGGCAAGCCGACCTTAGTCCGGGAGCCCCTGGGTCCAGAGGTCCGGCGCCGTGGCGTCCTGAACCAGATCGCGGAGGCGCCGGGGGAGGAGCCCGCGGCCGTACTCCCCGCGGCCGCTCACCCCGCGGGTCCCGCCTCCTCACGCCGGCTGTAAATTCACCTGGGGCGGATGCCCAGCGCACCTTTGACAAAAGAAGAAAACTGCGCTCCGCCGGGCTGCTCGGCCTGCATCGGACATTGTTGCTCGGATGCCGCCTCTCCTCAAAGCCCGTCCCCCTCCCCCGCGCCCTGGTTCAGAGCCATCAGCGTCTGTCCTCGCTTGAGGCTTGGCGCGACCTTCCACCTCCCAGCGCGTTCTGTCACTGCAGCTCCCCAAACCCATCCCCATCCAGGTTCTTTCATGCTCCCAAACCACCTCCCGTCCTTTAGTAATCTTATCCACAACCACTTTTTTTAAACTTCATTTTAACACATGTTCCTTTTAAATGGGCACAATCCCCATCTTTTTCGTTCCCCCACCACTCTTAAGTTGTCTGGATGAAAACCATAATCTCAAATGCTTAACATTTCACTATGTTTGTATAATGAAAATAAAATTCCGCGAAATAAACTCATTTAACAACTTCACACCCTCACTTTGAGCTTTAAATTAGTCGTGCAGAGAACTTAGTCTTGATTACTAAATTCTCCACCAATGTACTGAGTGAATTAAAAACGGGTACACTATCAAAAAAATATTTTAAAAATCGTAAGGCTACTTTTACAATCCATACAACGCTCTTTACTGGTGGGGTTTCTATAAGACTATAAGATGGTTTTTGAGCTTTAAGCAAGCTGTATTCAAGAATAAGCCTAGCCATACTCTTAAAACTAAGTTATATCTTGGAAGCCGTCAGACTTTAAGATTTGCAACTACTAAAGCATTTTCTTCTAAGAAGCACTTTCATATTATGTTGTGCAAAGGTATTACAGTGTAATGTTAATGTATCTGCTTTATTTGGCCAGAATACAATATAATATAAACCTGTTAATGCAAGGCTTAACAAGATTGGGTTACTCTTCAATAGTACTGAAAAGAAGCTTAAGGCACCAGAAGGAGCCCACTGAGGTTCACTGCTGCATGCCCAGCATTAGCACAGAAAAGTCTTCAACAAAAATAACAAGTGTGGGCTGAGTACAAGGCCTTATGAACTCTATGCTCCAAGATGAAGATGGCACCCAGTACTGACTTGTTCTTTAAGTTCAGAAACAAGGGTAAAATAGCTGGACTCTTCCTATACTCCTATGTAACACCTATTCTCTGCTTGCCCTCCAGTAACTTTGATTCCATTTTTAGATCGGTAAAAATTATCTGAGAAGTAGAAACTCGGTGGTAGCCATTTATCTCTGGGTAAAGTTTAAAGTAAATATCAGAGAGGTGCTATTTTTGCCAGGCGCTGTGGTAGGAATGACATAAAAAAGATAGAAGTGTACAGTCTTAAAGGAACTTCAGAAAGGAGGAGGGGAAGGGGCAGGAGGAATTCCAAAAGTTGCTGTCGGTCATGGACTGATTATTTGAATTCTCCCCAAATTCATGTTTAAGCCCTAATCCTTGATATGATAGTATTTGGAGGTGGGGCCTTTGGGAAATAATTAGGCCATGAGTTTGGAGCCCTTATGAATGGGATTACTGTAATGCCCTTAGAACGGTAAAATACCAGAGCTCTCTCTCCTTCCACCATGTGAGGACATAATAAGCCAGCTGTCTGCAACCCAGAAGAGGATCCTCACCAGAGCCTAACCAAAATGTCGCTATGATCTCAGACTTCTAGCATCTAGAATTGTGAAAAACAAATGTTTGTTGTTTAAGCCATCCAGTCAATGGTAATTTGTTAAAGGAGCCCAAACTGAGACACCAATTCATCACAACTAGCACAGCATTTACAACCATCTGGTACCAGTGGCTTAAAGATCCGTCACAAGTTGTCCCCATCTATTTTTCCAGCTTTTCCCTACCATTCCATCAGGCATCATCCTATACTTCAGCTGTAGCCAGACTACCCTATCATCTTTCCATAAGCCATCCATTTTCTAGCCTCTGTGTCCTTTTCAGGCAGCTCTCTGTGTCTGGAATACCTTGCTTTTTGCCACCTGTCAAAACCAATCCACCCAGTCTAGTCAGCTTCCCTTGAGAAGCCACTCTCCACATTCTCCTCCTCAAAGGAAGGATTCATCCATGCCCCATCAAAACTTTGTGGAAGGATAAAGAGTTTAAACAAATATAAAACCCTTCTCTCTGTCAAATGCACTGTATTATTACTGCTTGGTCAGTGAGTGTTGTATTCATGAGACAGTGAACACCTTCGAGGCAAGGATGTATTTATCCTTGTTTCCCCAGTCCCCAGCACAGTATACACACTCCATATTAAATAGAAACATTTCTCTGAAAGTTATATGTACACTCAAGATAAAAATCATTAAATAAATTTGAACTCCTTCATATAATAAAGGTTTGTGGGGATTTTGTTCCCCTTGGATTTTTATCTGAGTGGTTTTATTTCCAGGAAGCATTTGAATAACAAAGTTGGTTTTAGCCCTATAACAGTTTACCAAAATACTCTATAGTTAATTATTCTTATATTTTCTTGTTGTGTAATTATTTCCAAATCCTTTTGTCACCCACTAATTTAGCCAATAGACTATTAAAGGAAATCAAAACATTTAGTTAGAAGGCAATCAAGAGTTTTGCTTCTGTTTCCTTGAGAAGATATACTCTTGTTTTTGTTCTAGAAATTTCATCTGGTTTTTACCTTAAAGCTCAAGAATTGATGATAGTCAGATATGAACATTTATATTACATTACATTACATTACATTTTTGCTCTTCAAATTTTCTAATTTACAACCTGGATTTCTTTATTTATAAACTGAGAATTGACCTGTAAATATAATTAGTTACACCAAGTCATCCTCAACTTCGACCTCAAAACAACAAAGTATACCTTCTTTTCCAGATGGGCTTAAGAAAGTATTTTACTGCTAAATAACTGAAGAAATTATTTTAAAATTAAAAACCCATTAACTTTTAAGAGAGCAAGAAAGAGCCAGGAAGAGATCCCAGTCTGCCTGTACAAAGAGTAGGAGTGAGGGAAGGAGCCAGTCGGGCATAACTAAAGCTACAAGTTCTGTGAACTGGACAGAGAGTAAACAACATAAGCCATAGCAAAATCATGATTGTGTCTTATATTCAGTTCCTGCTTCATCCTTTTTTTAAAATTTATTTTTTAATTTTTATTTTTTAATTACAATTGACATTCAATATTAGATTTGTTTCAGGTGTACAGTGTAGTGGTTAGACATTTATATAACTTACGAAGTGATCATCCCAATAAGTCTAATGCCACCCCTGCCCCACAGCACCATACATAGTTATTACAACATTATTGACTATGTTTCCTTCACTCCCTGTGACTCCGTTGTAACTGCCAATTTGTACTTCTTAATTCCTTTGCCTTTTTCACTCTGCCCCCAAATCCCACTCCTGCTTCATTCTTTACATAAATAATATTATTCCATTTTTCCAACAATCCACTGAGGGGAAAAAAGTTAAGGTGAGGAAACCAGGACTTGGAGAGGTAAAGAAACTTGTCTCAGGCCACCCAGTTTTAGAGGCAAATCAAACCTAGCCTTTCCTCTTAACCACTCTGTGAGCCAAACTTTACTGCCTGTAATAGCACATTGAAGGGAACGCTTCATAGTACCTTTCATAAGCACACCATAGCACTTCCCACATGATGGTGTTCTGGCTGCATCTCCCAATTCAGTTATTGGGGTTCAGCTTTCACTGCTCCTCTTACAGGAGGAACTGAATGCCCAGATGGAAGCATTTACCTCACAGAGGACTTCCCTGCAAGGGTTTACCATTATCTCTAAGCCATGGAGTATGAAATTATTGTGAGTCTACGATATTCAGATTAAGCTAGGAATTCAGTTTGGGGAAAAGAGTAAAAATAATATTGTGTTTAATATAAACAGTTTTTTGTTTTGTTTTTAATTTTCCCTAGGACACAAGAAAATTACCCCTGAAATTTATGAAAAATAACTGCAACTGAATTGGACCTTCCAAGGCAAAAATGCTTCCTTTGAACAATACTAAATGATTAGTGTAATAAATCATTAATCACTTAAATACAAGAAAATACTTGAGCCAATATACTTGTCCTGAATGAATCCGAAACAATATTTTAGAAAGATATTTATGAAAGAAAAGTTAGCGACAATATTTATATAATGCTACTTGGCAATTCAATGTTGAATCAATTTATTAAAAACATAACTGCCTAATTAGAATACGAAATTCTTATTAGAAACTTTTTGGAAAAATTAAGTCTTTGTTTAATGAAGAAATAGTCATTTTCAGAAGGGCATATACCTTCCCTAATTGATACTAACCTTGCTCAGTGGTTAGCAGCAGTTTTTTCTGTAACACTTCAAAATAGGAATGAAGTTTCTTCAGAAATAGCAGGAGATTTTATAAGTCACTTTCTTATGCTAATTTTCTGTAATCAGCCTGTTCAAAGTGCAGCCTTGAATACACTCTACAATGGAACTCAAGAGATTCAGAGCAAAGAGTAATTTTGCTCCTCCCTTTTGCATTCTTTCTTCATCCTGAGAGAAAATGTTCAGGGACATCCTTGACCATTTATGTGTCAACTTCACAAATCAAGGTCATTTTCATTGTGGCAGGTTAAAAATAAAGTTGAATGTTCGTCAGTTAGACAAAATGTTTTTGCAGTACATGTATGCACAAATTAGTTAAAATGACTGAATTGTTTTAATTATATATAATGAGTCAAAGAAAAGATTTCATTTGGGGTTTGGGTAATAAGTTAATTTAGTGCAAGGTTCTGCTGGGGAAAACCTGGGTTAGCAGTTTTCCAGACCCACTGTCCTCATACTATGCAAAGAAGTTATTTTTCCTTTAGAAGAATATTTCTTTTAAGAAATTATTCATTAGATAGAGACAGCCTCTTTCTTGGTATGCAAATCAATCTACTCTGCTGCTGCAACAGAGACACATTATTTAATCAGCCATTGCTAAAACTTTTTTTTTATTTTATAAAAATTGCATGCCTATCTTCATAATTAAGACACATATAAGACTCTTATTCAGAGAAGTGATTTTAGAAGAAAACTTGCTTCATAAAGCAGGTGACCAAAGCATGTGTATGGTGATCCAAATAACTGTAGTTTGATGGTTTAGAACTGGGAACATATCTTACCATGAGAATCATGTTATAAATTGTGGTTTGTTTCGTAAGTAACCCCATCAAATTCTTCATAATCCATATGATAACATGCCATATGGCTGACAGATGAATTCTAACTCAGAACTGCTTGCATCAGGAAATCATTTATCTGTTGCTATGGTTTTGGCTGCGCCTATTTAAAAAAAAAAAAAGAAAAATAAAAAGAACTTGCCCCTGCCAGCTGCAGCAACTAATAAATGTCCAATGAAAAGAAAGACCCCACCCTCCAGCGATGGAGTCTGCTTATGAGTTAATGCGACAGAATTTCTACCACCACTATACCCTCTGTCAGGTTTCCAGCAAGAAAAGAACTACCCATTCAGCCACAGGGCTCTTTGACTTTCTCACATGAGGCAAAACAACTCCTCCAATGCTCCTTAAAAAAAAAAGAGACAATTCTGACAGCAACGTTATTTACTCTTTCTTTCTCTTTTGGTAATGAAAAACTTCCCATTTCTCATACACAAGGGCACTGAGAGGAACTTTTCTTCTGGGCATAATGACTTGCTAGTCACTCATGGTACAGAAAGCACAACTCAAGGAGTGTCTATATTTAACAAATGAAAGACTGCTAACAAACTACTTGAATAATTTAGATTTTTACATACAGAAAGGCAATGAGACTTTACAGAGTGGCAATAGCTTTCAAGAGTTTCATAAAGTATTTAATTGCGAGAATCCAACTTTAAACATAAAGGCACTTCCATTATCTTTCCATCATTTTCCTTTGCTAAATGTTTGCAATTATATAGATATGACCATAATTAGATTTTCCTGCATTTTAAAGATTTAGAATCTGTAAAGATCTCTCATCATATAATATATTGTTACTGTTTGCTTAGGTTATGGCTTCAAGGCATCAAACATCTAAATGAAAATGAAAATTTTTAGTTGATTCAAATGCTTTAAAATATTTTGGTACCACCAGTTATTCTTTCTAGAACCCTGTCTCACCTCTCGTGTTACTACTTTATCTCACCTTCTTCACCACCAAAAACGTTTTCACTTGCAGGCTTTGTTTCCTAACTTCCCTCCCTTCGTTAGTCCACTGTAGAAACCGCTAAAACTGCACTGAAGCTGCTCTCACCAAGGAAGACAAAGGTCCCCTGAATTGCTAAAAAGAGTGGCCTTTGATCTCTTTAGAATAGTTTCTCAACTTCTGTGCTATTGACTTTTTAGACTAGAGAATTATTTGTCATAGGGAGACCTCTCCATTGTAGGATGTTTAACAGCATCTTTGGCCTCTGCCCACTTGTTGCTGGTAGATTCTTAAGTTAACATGTAACTTCTTGGAATCCCAGCCCTTAGCACGAAATAGCACAAACACAAATACTTTTTCCTAGAGAATTAAATAATGCTTGAACAGGCTTGTTAAGTAATGCCTCAGTGTTGAAAGAATATACTATAAATTCTTAATTTCTAAGTTGTAGATAATTTTTTTAAAAATATGGTCCATGTCTTATTCATTTTTTCTGTCCTCAGTACTTGACATTCAGTAATATTATCTTGAATGAATGACTGATTCATGGATAAATTAAAATATCTAGGTATCTCGATTCTTCAATTTTCAACCAAAAGTTTTATTAACTTTGTACTTATGTGACCAGCCTACGTAATTGTTTTTTTAATTTTTTTAAATTTGTTATTATTATTTATGCCTGCAGCATCTGGTCTTCCTAGGTGGTCTCCTATCCAAGTACTAACCAAGTCTGACCCTGCTTAGCTTCTGAGATCAGACATTGGGCTTGTTCAGGGTGGCATTGCCATAGACCATGGACTGTGGCTCCACTAGGGTGTGAACCCAAGACCTTCTGTGTGTAAAGCAGACATGCTAAACGTTGCACTATGGAACTATGTCCTTTTAAACTTTATTTTTTTAATTGCACTAATTAATGCCAGGTAAGGTGGCTTACAGGGGAGAAAGTCCCATGGGTCATGGAACACGGAAATATAGGAAAGCTGAGAAAAGAGAAATAAAGTTTCCAAAATTAAATGGAAATCTTTGACTTCATGTCAAAGACCTAAATTTTGCCTAAAACCAGCCTTGTTGATCAAACTACTTTCCTTATCATAATTTTACTAACCAGTGTTTAGAATTCTTTCTAAATATATATAAAACTTTTAAATGTTTTAGTGTCCCCGGCTTCTGCTTTACAAGGCCCTACCTAAATCTTTTAAGGTAGCATTCGTAATTAAGATGACAAATCGAAAGACTGGGATATTTATGTGCATGTATATCTACTGGATTGCTTGTCAGTTATGTACATTCTCTGGCCACCCAATTGTCAGATTCTTAGTTTGGAGATTGGGGCCCAGAAATTTGCATTTCAACATATTATCCTGAATTGATGTTGCATGGACCACCCTTTGAGAAACAGTGTATGTGGCAGTGTAGGTGATGACTACTCCTGAATTTCTGAAATAAAGATGAGATCAGGTAGATCAGGTTTTCATGCTTCTCCAACATCTTCTAATGGGCATTCTGGTATCCGGCTCCTGTTTGGCAGCTCTCAGACCCTACATGCTCTAGAAAGCCTTCACTGCCTGAAATGAAGCACTTGTCACATGAGCAGCACCTGTTCTTTAGTAGTTGACCAACAGGTTTATTGTTATCACCCAGATAAATCATTTGTGTCACAGTCATTCTCTACTTGTCAAATGCCTTTTCTCCCACAACTTAATTCTCAGGTTGTGTATATCCAGTGGACATAATCGAAGATTTGATGCAAGAGGTATGAGGATGCTTTTTGTCTTCTTTATCAGACATGTGGCACACTATATATAGAGGGCACTTTGGAATGTTCAAAGGACTTTGTCACTCCTGTCTCTGAAATAGAAAGACATGCATTTTAATTTCCATTTTGCAGATGAGGAAACAACTTCTCAGAGAGTCAGTGTGACTTATCCAGGCCACACAAATAATGAAGCTCAGGGCTCTTCACATGGAATCAAGAGCTCTTTCTTGCCTTTCCTGATCAAGACTAATTGCTAGTGTACATTTATGCTGCATGTTCGCTAAGCAGGGATGGCAAGCTTAGGCCCTGACAGTGAGTGCACAGAAAGGTGAGATGTGTGTGTTACATGTCATGGAGTAGACTTCAGCTCCTGGAGACCCTATGCAGTCATGTCCACAATGTCCTGTCCTCGACAGCCCTGCTCAGCTCCTGTAAACTCATGCCTATGAGTCTTTTAAAGAGTCAGTCAATCTCATATCTGGTCTTATTTTTTTCTTGCTGTCTTCTATTCTTCACAGTATTACTGCCTTTTCCAAAGAACCCTGACTTCTCAGGACACGTCTGATGTAGGACAGCTTCAGTCTTGTCATTTTTGCCTTCAACAATGTTTCATGCTTAATTTGCTCTAGGACTCACTTGTTCATCTTGCTGGTGGTTCAAGGTACCCCTAGAGCTCTCCTCCAATGTCATATTTCAAATGAATCAAGTTTTTTCCAATTAGCCTTCCAATTTTCCAGTGACTTCTCAACTTTCATATCTGTATAAATTAATTGGGAATACTAGGGTGTGGATGATCTTGTCCTTGGTCTCTAATGACATATCTTTGCTCTTGGTGATCTTTCCTAATTCTTCCATTGCTGCCCTTCCAAGTCTCAAGGTCAAATAGTGCTAATTAATTTTAATATACAAAATTTAAAGTTCATTTTAAGTTTCCCACTTGTGCATTATTTGTTTTACCTAGTAGGAGAAGAAAACTTAAAAATGTTAAAGAATAAAAATGCTACTTTTATTAATAAGTGACTAACAAAATACTAGTAGCCTATAGAAATGCCAAGTTTTTTACAAAACATTTTCAAAAATGATAAATCATGTTCATTATTTTCATTTAGCATTGATTTCACATTCCTTTCAAATTATTTCCAGCCCAGTGCTTTTCTGGAAAACACAGTTTATTCATACCTTTTCTATAAGATCCTGTAGCATGTTTATAAATTCACAGATTTAGAGTTAGAAGGGACTCAAGGAAGTCACTTAAATTTTCAAATACTTCAGATGACATCTAAATGTGTATTTCTAGGATTCTGCAAATAAAGTCAGAGGCTTTGTGGGAGGTGAGGGTGCTTATGACCTCTATTAGCACAGCTTAGGAGAAAATCTATCGCATTTGTATATAGATAAAACCAGCATTTACACTTTCAAATGTAAATTTGAAATAACTGACAAGGAACATTTAAGTCTGCATGTTCAAAACACTTGAGCAATTGAAAATTTACTTTTTGAATTATTGCTACAATTTCAAACAACTATTTTTTACAAAAAGATAAGAACTTTCTGAAGTATATCTCAGGAACATAAGAATGATAAAATTTGGCAGCCTTGGAACTATGCAGCAAAGATAAGGAAGGCCCACATTCATTATATGGATTGCCAAAGAACCATTCTTAAGATTCCAACTCAAAGAAAAAATGTCTCTGTTTATCCTGAACACATTGGTTTAAGGGACTTATTAGACTGACTCTCTGAGATCATCAATTAAATCATTGAAATAAATCACATGAGTTGTGATTGATAGTTGTGACAGGAAGAGGAAAAGGGTAAAGAATGAAAATGTAGGCAGAGGTCAAGTCACAAAAAATAGTCAGAGACTATCTACTCTGTCCACATGTATGCTTATAATATCTAAATATCCAAGATAATAAATAAGTCTTTTATTTAATCTGTCATGGTACTATGACTTCATATCAGAATAGTTCAGGCCCAGATTGTTCCTATCTCCTGAGAGTAATTATAGCTGATAACTGACTTCAGAGAATAGGATGCTGATCATGAGCCTGAGCTAGCAGTTCTCCTACCATGCTTTTGCCCTTGAAGGCGTAATGCCTGTACTAAAAAGGAGATTGTGTTCCAGGAACACATTATGTTGCCAGAAACATCATTAATGAGAGCCTAAGTCACATAGGTCAAAAAAGGGGGTCAATCTACACTGACTTCAAAACATCGTCAAATGGGCCAGGAACGTGCCTGAGATTCCCATGGTAAAGAAAGGATTTATGTAGCACATGGAGGAAAGGACTCCAGAACTACTCTGGCAGGAAGGAGATCAGAGGGCGGAGGGTTGGGGTACACGGAACGTGTAGGCTTGCTGAATTGCCAGTGGCCTAGAGGGTGGGGCTGACTCCTGGTTTCAGAAGTCATTGATGGGTTTCTCCCAGACTCTGAGACCTCTAGGAATAAGCATCCAGCACCTGACTACACCAGCTCCATCTCCCATAAGAAAGATTTAAATAGACTCTTCTTGATCTGGACTTGCCACAAGGACAATGTCAGATCTACTTTTAGGGCCATTCTGAATTATAGTTAAAGCTTGTCTTCTTCAACCCACTCCTTCCCCCACAACCTCTGGGAAAAATTACTGGTGCTTGAAATGCCTCCACATAAGACTTTTCAATCTATACTTATAAATAAATGGGTTAAGCAATAAACGTCCAAGAGAAGCAATAGGTTAATTTATTTTAGATCGAAACCATTCAGTTAATAAGTATACACTGATGGATGAATGCATTAGATTTTTTTCTTTTACCAGATTATATAAGCTTTGGTTTCAAAGCTGAGTTGCACTCAGCGCACATTTTTATTTCCTTCCTGTTGAGAGTTCTGTGGCTGGCTGTGGTAGAAATGCTATAGATTTGATGATAGGGCGAGACACACCATGCATTTCATTATGTAGCAGTAGATAAACTTTGAGTGGTGATAGAGTCCTTCCCCCAGTTTCAAGGTAAAAAGCTAGTAAAACTACACTTTCCTTCGCACTCCTTGAACTTGGGGGTCCCTCAATCCACGACAGCCATCAGATTTTGAATGTGTCTGTTCATTAGCAAAATAAAAAATGGAACAGAAAGGTTGAGTTATCCCAAGGGCATATGGTAGAATAAACATGCTGAACACAAAAGAACCTGCACTGAATTGTCATTCAGCCTTTGAGTAGCAATTTAGTTTCAGTAAAACGACATCAATTATCGTTAAATTAATAGTGTTATCTTGAATTATATGGGTACTGTTTATATTTAATTTATGTTTTTTCCCTCATAATTATATAAGGATTTTATATCTATTTTATATTTATACCTTTTTCAGAAACATTATAATAGAAATAAGTCAACATAAGGATTCTAGTTATTTTTCTTTAAAATCAGTTCATATATTACTTATGTATGTAAGATTTATATTAGGCATACGAATCTTAATATTCAATATTATTTTAGTTCTATTATTTGATACTAAAAAAATATTATCAAAGCTATGTTACCCTATTATGCTTCTGCATTCGATTTGCTGTAAGGCATTCTCAACTTTTGGCAGTAAAAATATTTTATTGATTCACCATAACATTCTTCAATACAACAAAAGATTGCTAGTATATAGCAGGTAAGCCTTTCAGCCATAAGATTCAAATATGCAGAAATGTCATGTTCTTTATTAATCTGTGGCTGAGTTTAGTGATGGAAAGCTTCATCCTGGCTAGCAATGCTATGGAAATCAAAATTGCCTATTCAAGGTAACTCAGTTACTTCAGATTTGAAATCAGGGGCTCTGCTCAACCCTGTTCACCTTCTCTCCTGTGCCCTGAGGGTGAGCTAAATTTTTGGGGAGGCTCCGGTGTCGTCATCCAGGCTCCTGACAGTGTTGCCATGCTGTTTCCATCCTTCTCCATTTTGGGGGAGTGTTTTGGACCCCCAACCCCTCCCTCCACCCCTGTCTTTCTCAGTTCATGCTCTGGCTTCAGCTGCCGGAGTCTGTGGTTATTTCCACGGCCTTTAGTTTCAAGGTTAGCATTTTTTTTTTTCTTTTGTGGCCCAACCATAAGCTTTATCTGGTCTCTGGCTCTCTCTGCATTTCCACTTCCACTCCCTCCCACTTTACCCCTTCTCTGCTTTCCTACCTGGGTGGGGTAGAAGAACCATCTAAGTCAAACTGGCATTTTCATAGAAATAATGGTGAAACAATTAAGCACAAATATCTAAAAAAAAAAGAGAGAGAGAGAGAGAGAGAGAGAGAGAGAGGCCTCCTGACTACGAGATCTTGCAAGATTTCTAATTTCCTTTTTCAAAGTTGCATGAAAGTTGGGATTACTACAGGAAAATAAGAAATCAGCATTCTTCCAAAATACAAGCAGTGCTCTGGGAAAGCAGGAAGAATGTGATCCTCTCTGTTCTTAGATAAGGGAACAAAGTCGGAGATAAGATAAGGTTGCCTCATAGGATAACGTTGCCTCGGGGAAACAGTTTGTTTTCAGTGATTTAACCTCAAGTGAGCCTGGCTGCCTTTTGAGAATTCTGTGCTCAGAGCTGAGCCAGTGAGCACTGCATATAACTCATTAGACCTCCCCAATGAAGGACTGCCGAACACTAAGTACCCCTGGTGGCATCAGTGCCACCAGGTCCTGAGTGGTGTGGTGGCTGTGTATCAAAACTGAAGTTTCTCATTTAAAAAAAAGAAAAAAAAAAAAGGAAAGGAAAAAACTCATTGATATAGTTTTCACCGCAATTTCTAATTTTTTTGTGTGTTGTGTGAAGGTTTCATGCAGGTCAGAGGAAGTCTACGTGTTTAAACACACACCATTCTGAAAGTTCAAATTTAAGTTAAAAAGAAGTTTTATTGATTGTAAATCTATCAAGAGTTTTTCCGGAGGTGGTGGTGGTAGGGGGTTATTTTAGGGTTTCTTCATGGAATAAAGATGGGAGGACGACTTTGGTTACTGTTTTGGGCTCTGAAATTGATTTACTTCGTGACCTCCAGCAAATCACCTTACGGGATTTTCGTCATAGGTGAGTCAAGAACCTAGCCTTGAAGTTGTGTTGAGGAATAAAGCGTACAGACTTACTGTTCGAATGTCTGGAGCTTCTCAGAAGGGTGGCGCTGCAGACAGAGCAGATGTGACTTTTTCTAGCACTAGTAGACCTAATATCGGCCTCTTAACCATTTAGCCCAGCCCTCTTCTTTGGCAGATGAGGATTCCAGAGACAGGAAACTAACTCAACAAGGTCACATAGCTAGTGAACACGGAGTTTTAGGATTACTGTGAAATTTTTATTTTTCACAGTGTCCAATTATGAATAAAGAGTTTATTTTATTGTTAAGTGCAAGGCAAGTGTGATCACAGTTCTCTGAATAATACTCAAGACTCTATGTCCTAGAAAACAGAGGGATGACATAAGGAACTATCCCCAGTGAGCCAGGCTAAGGTCGCTTTGCGTGTGAATTCTGGTCAATGCCATCACCCATAGGAATGAGCCATCTCAGCGGGCCTGGGGCTGCCGCCTCTGGGTAGGAGGCAACCCACAAAATGGTACGACACTGTCAGCATAAGACATGTCCAAACCTGTAAAGAATTTTTATCAGATTTTATCTGAGCCAAAACTGATGACCATTACCAGGAATCAAGATCTTAAATGCTTGGGAGAAGACAGTCTTGCAGTTTGTTTTGTGTATTTGAAATTAAGGAGGGAATGTAAGCAAGGTTATGTGAAAGTTGCAGAAAGCAGGTAGGGATGGGAGTACAGGAAAGTTAATAAAATTATGTGCTTTCTTGAGAGTGGTTATGCATATGAGGAACATTTCAACCTAGATGCACAAGAACAATGGACAGGGCTGGCTCAAAAACTTTTCACTAATGAAGTTATAGGCCTGGGGCATGAACATCCACCACGACCTGCCCAGTTGGGAACTTATGACCAGATCAGCCTGCGAGATTACTTTCAGTAGAACCCCTTTTTTGTGCACGGTTCACTCTTTACCACAGGGACTGGACTTGGGAGGGTGGAAGGAAGAAAACATTGAGTTTAACAATGTGGGCTCCAGGGTAGGAGCACAGGTCTGCTGGCGGTTCTGAGTGTGTGTACAAAGGGCTTCTCAACAGAACAATATCGAGCACATCACATTCGTTGTTTGGTTGTTTGTTTCGTTTCGTTTTCCTGGGGTGCTCTGAAGAGTTTCTTTGAGGGATTCAACCATTACATTAGAAGCATGTAACTATGTGACACCTGATTAGAAACTGTTCTCTGAATGTGAAAGCTTTTTCCATACCTGAACTCTGAGTGACAATAGATGGATGCACGTAGAACAGTGTCTCATTCTTGGCAAGCTGAAAGTATAAGTGAGAGGAAGTATGGGGAGAGGAGGGAGAAAGCCAGTGGGACAGTAAATGGGTTTCCTCTCCTGACTGAACATATAGCTTTTGGCCCAGTCAACTGACAGAGAGGGCAGTGTGATCTTTGGGCTGGAGGGTGAGAGTCCAGCTGCTGGGCCAGAGGCATGATGGCGTTTGGAGGAGATGTCAGCATGGAGTCAAACTGGAGCATCTTCTAGAGAGTACCTGGTGAGCTGGCTGTTCCAAAAGGAGCCTTTCGCAAAGATGCCTCTTCTGAGATACAGCCCTTTGAGCCTTAAAAGGTCTGGACTTTATAATAAATAATAACAAGTAACATTTGTTAAGTACTTCTATGTGTATGAAATGTGATAAACATTTGATAATTATAATAAACTTTGAGTTAAATATTATTATCCCACTTTACAGATGAGAAAATTGAGGTATAGAGATCTTAATATAATGCCCCAAGATCAGCATATAAGCAAACAGAGATTCCAATTGAATTCTTATTCTAAATTCATATTTTTAATCATTACACTACACCTCCTTCCACTGGGTAGGTTATGACCTCCTAGAGATTTATGCACTCAGGAGAGGTCAGTGGCAATATACAATAGTAGAGTCTAAACTGAGGACTCTAATAGGGTCAGAGCTGGAGACAGAGATGGGCTAAGTGAGTGTAGATGGTACACATTTGGAATCTGCCCTTGGAGTCTGGTCTAGGCTCTTCCATTGAGTTACACAAGCTCCATGATTTTTCAGTGTGAACCCGCCCATTCCAAGCTTATTTCAGGAATCAGAAACTCTGACCAACTGTGGAAAAAGAAAAAGGAGGAGGAGGGGGTTAAGGGCAGGGAAGCCCCAGGCTTCCCTTCAAGGTAGCCGCATTGTATTCATCTGCCTCAGGGCTGCATTTCTCTGCAGCTTTTGATTCTTACCCTCTTAACAGCTCTGGTCTTGTGGAAGTTCAAGGGCAAGATAAAGTCATGTAGGAGAGCCCAGGACCAGGGGTCTAGTTAGACCACAGATGTTTGTACAGGCAGGAAAGGAGACCAGGTATGTACAGATCATGGGTCCAGGTGGGGAGGCAGGATCCAGAGTCAGGGCCTCTCCATGGGTAAGGACAAAGCAGCAGGAGGGATGCATTAAGTAGGAGGCGGACTATGGCTCTATGAGATCATCCCTGTCAGGAGGAGCACAGCTAAGTTTCAGGCAAGTAAGCCTAGCTAGAGCACTTAGAACTTGAAACAGAAATACTAGACAAGCTAATGGGTTCTAGGTTCAATGTTCTGGTATCTAGCCAGACTGTGCAAGGCCTCAGAACCTTCACCACACCCGGACAGACTACTTATCCCAGGACCGAATCTATCTGCTCTCTTGCTCATCTTGCTTGCTTACTCTGCTCGGTGTGTGGAACAATTGAACACGAGAGGGCAGTAGAGAGCCACTTAAATCCTGCAGGAGGATTACTGCAGAGGACTGGGTACTCTAGGGTGGCCCAACATAACTAGGTAGAAAATTATCCAGGCGAAATGACACGGATTCCTCAGTCCCTCCCTGGATATACCTGGGTGGGGGCCAGCAGTCTGTAGTTTTAACACAGTGGCCCACACTATTTGGATGCAACAGGCTCACAGCTGGCTTTTGGGATCTGCTCCCCTAAAGTATCCAGAATATTCTACCCAGTTCCCTTAATCTAGCATGACAAATATGATTGTTAAGGAGAAAAATATCCGTTAAAATGTTTTATTGCGAAAACCCCTCTTAAATTAAAAAATAGAATGTCACCCTTATTTTTGAGGCTCCTTGTGGGCCCTCTTAATCTCACATCCCCTTCATTTCCTCAGAAGTAACCTCAATCCTGAGATTCGTGAGAATTGCCCCTTTTCTTCTCTTTATGGCTCAATACCTTTGTTTTTATCTCTAAATAACATATTATTTAACTTGGACTGATTTTGAATTTTTAATAAAAGGAATTTCTTTTTCAAGTTAATTTGTATTTGTGACACAAATCTATGTGGACTCATATGTTTGTAGTTCGTTACCTTGTGTGGACATGCCTATGTGGATTTATCTCCTTGTGAACATTTAGGGAGTATCGAGGTTTGGTTTTTATTTACTTGTTTGTTTGTTTGTTTTCTATTAGGAACAAAACTTCTGTGACTCTTCTTCAATTTAGAGAATTTTTCAGGAGTTTTTCTAGGGCATATATCTAGGAGTGGAATTCTTGGGTTTATATTATTGCTATGGTTAGTACAATAAGCACTAATCATAAAAAAAAGACTTATAAATTTGATCACATCAAAATTAGACACTTTTAAAAGACAGTGAAAAGGTAGGCCACACTGGGATAAAATATTCGCAATACATATAACTGATAAAGAACTAATATCCAGAGTATATAAAGAACCATGAATGAATAATAAACAGGCAGATGACCCAGTAGAAAAATGGTCAAAAGTCACATGCCCTTCACAAACAAGCAAACCCAGAAGACCACTAAAAATATTAAAACTACTCAACCAAATGCGTTATCAGGGAAGTGAAGATTAAAGCCACAAGGAGGTGTCAGCACACAGCTTACAGATTAGTCAAGATTTATGAATCAGCCAGTGTTAAGTGTTGTTGAGGTTGGTACAATAGAGATGTTCACTGTTGAAAAGTAAATGGCATAATCACTTTAAGAAATACTGATATTATCTCCCTAATCCTCTCAAGGCTCTGGTATCAGAGGGCAGGTTGAAGAATGCAATGGAATCTGAGAGGCCAAGTGTCCAGTGCTGACGTTGGACTGTGAAGGGATGTTTGGGGAGCTTTTGCCTCAGAGTTGCTGTGCCTCTGTGAGTGCACAGCCAAGCATCCGATGGGTAGCAGGGCTTGCACTCTGGAAGAAGAGCTGGACGTGGATCAGAGAGTGAGGACATACAGAGCACCTTATCTCATCACAAAGACCCTCGGAAAAGGGTGGCTCCTGTTTTACTCACTCCTGCTTCCCCAAATCTTGTCCAAGTTCCCCTTTTGGCCACATCTAACCAGGACATACAGGAAAGGGGCTTCTGCGAAATGTAGTTTCCATCTGTATTAGTTTCCTATTACTACTGAAACCACTCTCCACAAACTTAAAACCGCAAATTTATTAGCTTACCGTTCTAGAGGTCGGAAGTCCAAAATGGGTTTCACTTGGCTAAAATCAAAGCATGGGCAGTGCTGGACTCCCTCTGGAAACTGGTGAGAATCCACTTCCTTGCCTTTTTCAGCTTCTGCAGGGTGCCTGCATTCTTGGCTTGTGGCCCTTCCTCCATCTTCAAGCGCATCACTCCAACATCTGCTTATGCTGTCCCACCTCTTTTCTGATGGTGATTCTCCTACCTCCCTCCTGTAAGGAGGGTGATTATATTAGGTCCACCTGGGTCATCCAGGATACTCTCCCCGTCTCGAGGTCTTTAACTTAATTTTATCTGCCAAGTCTGTTTGCCATGTAAGGAAATACAGTCACAGATTCTAGGGATTAGAAGGCAGACATGTTAGGGGGCGGGGGGTTATGATTCAGCTCACCACCAGGAGTCCACTGTCTCCTCCCCGAAACCCACCTCCCAATTAGAGCCTTTCTCACCGGATATTTTTCAATTTGCTCACCTAGGTTCTTACATCATATATGGTCCTCTCTTTTCAGGAGAGTTTTGTTGGTAATTTATTGATCCTCTGGCTCATTAGATCTTTCTGGACTTCCCTTTCTCTCTCACACCCTGTTGCTGTCTCTTGTTTTGGTACATCTACCCATATTCTGGAGTTGTAGGAATTCCTTTCTAACTAGTTTTGTTGAAGATATCCTCAGTGTTTTTCTTTTATGGTCCTAGTAGCTGTGTGTGTTTTTATGATTTGGTGAGATTGAATAAAACTATATTGCCACCAAATTTTTGCTCTCTGAATGATCTGCATGCTTGCCATGGTTTTGAAACAATGGATCCAACAGCATTTTTAAAATATTAAAGCTAAAAAATAGTTACAGTGCTAACAATTAATGAAGGTTTTCAAAAGATCCTTTCTGGGAATGGATTTTCTAGCCAACCTCTTCCCAAACCATCTCCTTTAATAGGATTCAGAACTGAACTTCAAAGCTGAGTATTTCTTTACACAAAAATTGGATATGAGGGCAACATGGCCGAGATAACCTTCCATTGAGGTCAGAAATAAAACTGCAGAGGTCTAGGGTCAAGATATTTTCTCAGTTGAATTATCTGTTACAATACCTGTTTTAAAGATTCTTAAAGTGGTCTGATTTCTTACTATCTTATAAGTACTTGGTTTAAATTAATCCCAAATGAGATTTTTGAACTGTGAACCACACTGAAGGAATTTCTTGGACCAATTACCTCAAAGCTTCTGTTGAAACCACACAACACACACACACGCACAGACACACATGAACCACATCATTTGAAGTGTTTGGCCTAGCATGTGACGTTGTGGTTATAATTTTCAAATATCTATTTCTGTACCCTTTTATGGAGCATTCAAATCTCTAGCAGAAAGTGCCCTTCAAACAAAATCTACTCCTTGAATTTGGGCAACCACATGGAGGGGCTTCAAAGACCAGATTTTCAGAAACTATAATTTAGAGCATAAAAAGAATCATGGTATTATGAGTTGAGGAGGACCAAAAAGATACCTGGTATAACCTCCCCCAAAGTTTAAAAGCTAGGAAAGCAAGCAATTTGTATTGGTTCAGATGTAAAAAAAATAATAATGTCTTAAAGTGATTAATTATGGAACTCAGATGTCAGCCAAGGCTTCCTTGACCTTTGGAATTTTGGAAGCTCTCTACTGGAACTAGTCTGAGCTCCTACATGTACAATGGTTTTGTGCCTTTCTTCTCCTCAACTGGAAAGTCAGGCCCTTGGAGGTCTCTGTAATTGCTTATTCTCCTCAATTATCTTTAGAAATTAGTGATGTCATAGAGTTGTTGTGGGGGTCATGTGAAGCCACACTCCACATTCTGCCATCTCTTATACTCTCTCTTCTCTCCTCCTCCCTTTCCCACTTCCTGAATCCACCTCCACCCTGCCACATGGAACAGATAGTCCCATGTCACTGTACTGTACACTCTTCCCTCGCGGCACCAGCCACCCATCACCCACCCGCCTCAACACACACCCAGAGACCACAGAAGAAAATGCGTGCAGAAAAGCCTAGAGGGGTGAGGATAGTGGAAGGATGTTGGAAGGCTTCTCAATACTCCTTTGTTTAGCAGATTCAGCAAACATGCCTCACTTGAATTTTATGCATCACCTAATGCTACTATTGGAATAGGTTGTTTTTCTTTCTTCCACATTCTTTTCCAATACTGGGAAATCCTTCTTCCCTACTAATTAAATCTGCCATCCACTTCCTCCTCCTTGCTCGATGAGTACATATCCACAAAGTAATCTTTCCACTGCTCGGTTGTGCAGTTATTTCTCTTGCTGTTGAAAAGGCAACATTGCAATGAAGTCTATTCATCTGATGTTTCATATGTGGAGAAATTAGTAAGTGCTTATAACAAAAATAAGATGAATTCTTACATTTTTCTTTAAGAGTTTCATGTGTATGTGTGTTGCTTCCCTGACCAGACCGCAAGCTCCCAGGATATATTTTCTTTTGACGTCCACCTAATATACTATGCTGCCACCTACTTGCTTCAGAAATGAACTTACACCACTGAGCTTCGCTAGGCCGCTTCCTGCTAAGTCAAACAAGAGAGGGCACTGTCTTTATTCAAGGACTTTGGAAAGCATCATGATGTCATAGGAGATGTTGGACTTAAAGTTTAAGGGCCTGACTTCCAAAGGGGTAGGGCCAGGTTAGAAACTCTTTGAGTTTCTTTGGTTTCCTTGTTTATAAAATGAGTAATAATTACTGCACAGCATGGTGTTATAGCAAGAATCAAATACAATTGTGCATAGTAAAGTCCTAGGCTGACTGCAAAACATTTACGATGTTGAGATATCAAGCCAGGGGTTGGTCATCAATAGTATGTGAGAGGAAGGAAAAGTGGACCTAGGCAAGTCTCTGAGTCTTCAGGTGCATTTTTGTGGATATGAGCCTCAAATCTCTTTTTCCAGCTCAATTTTTCATGCAAAGTTTTTCTTTATCTCCAACAGCGGCCTTGGGTTTGCGATGAGATGGCCATGGCCTGGGTCAGCTGAATAAATCCCAGCAAGCAGCTTAAAGTCTGCCCTCATGAAGAAAGATCCCACTGAGCCACAGATTGTCCACCACTGATAGGTTCACTTCTCTAGGGCTGCAGGCTCCAAGCCTAACCTTGTGGATTGTGCCTTTCCTTTTTTCCAGGTCTTGCCTGGACAGCACTCTAATGCATATAGATGTGGTACAATCTGAACAGCCAGACTGAGTGGTTCCGGCAGAAGTAAATCTTCTTCTCCTTGACCCAACCCCATCTTCCAAGGAGGGTCTCCCCAATGTTCCTTTTTGGACTCAAGAATTGCTGGATTGCCAGGTTTGTTAGGAAACTGATTTATCAAGGCCACAGGGCTAATATGGGTTTGGAAGATCCCTGCTCAGTCAGGCTTTAGTTTTTAGTTACTAGATCATGGGGGGATCAGAGGGGAAAAGGGAAGGGGTAGAAACAGTTTAGTGAGGGTAGGGAGGAGGAGGTTGGAGGAAAGCCCTTAGGAGAAGTGGGCCAGCAGCAGTATATCAATCAGTAAAAATATATTTCAATATATTAATACCTAGAATGTGCTTATCAGGACACATAGGCTGAATACCAGCCCAGGGATTAAGACACCATTTAGTCTGTCCCTTGGCTTCATAGATGAGGAAATTTAGTAGAGCCAATGTCAGTCTTGGCCAGGAATGGCCTCTGTGCTGCATTCTCCCCAGCCAGTTGTCCTCAATTATCTGGGCTTCAAACCATGAGGCCTAAAGAACAGTCTGGTTTCTATGGCAATCATAAAACAGATGGTGTGGTTGGACAAGCCTTTATTTCGTAACTCAAGGTCTTGGTACTGGTTCCTTGAATTTGATTTTCTAACACTTCCTCCTGTTCTTTCACTGGTAATTCACTTCAGCAAAACCTTATTAAGCAGCTACTGTGTAGAAGGGGTTAGATTCTGCAGGAGCAACAGAGCCCACAGGAGAAGTGGACAAAGGTATTGCCTGAGGGAGTTCAGGAATTCTTGAACACCTGAGCTGAGAGAGGGATGAGTATTCTGCCAAAAGCACACACAGCAAGAAGTCCCCAGACTGATAAGGAGGCAGACAGACTGAGCCTGGTAAAAAAGAGACATGCTCATCACAGAACAGATGTGTCTATAAATTTACAGTTACAATTAGGTGAACCCAGAGAACTCAGCATTGAGAGTAGATGCAAATGGCAGTCAGGTAAAGCAGCAACTTCCCAACATGTCTTAGAAGTAAATCCTATGCCAAAGCTAAAAATATAAAATGGATTAAAGCAGAACTGTGAAGCGGGGTTGGGTAGGATGAAGAACACCATAGAAAGGCAAGGATCCAGGAGCCCAGTTTAGAAACCACTGGTTAAAAAGAAGGTCCACAGTGGCTAGCAGAGCTTTGCTGGATAAGAGTCACCTCATTTCAGAATCCCCACAGGGAAGGCCTCAGACAACTCAGACCCTGAGACATTAACTCAGATTAGAGACTAACTTCAGGAGACTGAAGTTAATACCAAACTGTCAATTAGTTTGTTCTCAAGGAGAAAAATGAGCTGGACTACTTACATACTTTCCCCAGAGTTAAGCTCCATGGCAAACTAAATCATAGTCAGAAACCATTGTATTACTTTAGCATAAAGAATCATGGTGACAGGTCTGGAAACATTCAAAACCTGTATCCTCAACATTCTCTTTTCATATAGACACACATATGTGGCAGGACATAGTCAGAAGGAATTAGCACAAGGGGGAATTACACAAGTCAAATCTTTAATTGCACCAGGTATCTTGATAGTTCTATCTTCTAATCCAGTGGCCTCCAGACTCTATTGATTATGTACTGCAATCAGCTAACCTTGTCAGAGCCCACGTCCCCGTATACGTATATTTATTTATGAACTATGGAACCTTCTACTGATACCTGAAATATTAAATATCAATAAAATTTAAGACAAAATAAAAGTAGAAGTTCTAGTATTTTCCTTTCTCATTACTGTATTTTCCTTTTTCATATTTAAATAATCTTCTGAATAGAATAAATTTCATATGCATGGATATCCTATGTGTGAATCTTCTTTCAATGGAAAAATTCAAAACATTCTACCAAATGCATAAGGTATTTGGTGCTAACTTTTCTTTAGTAGTTTATATTATGATCATCATCTACCTCACTGATAACTATTGTCATGACAATATATAGAAACCGGGCTTTTGAGCTCTTAACTTTTGTGTTTGCCCTTTGATCTTATCTACCATGGAGGAACATTCTGTCTTTCTTGCATAAAATATTATAATCATTAAAACTATTGAAGACATCAAACAAATAAGCAAGTCTGGCTGTCCAGTTCAAATCTACAAAAGCTGGGACTAAACTAAACTGGGTTCTTACCTTGCAGAAACACTGCGAGTTCACTTCAGAGTTCAAACATTTTTGACTTGGTATAACTTTTCCTCTTAAAAACCATCATACCTCATCAAGAAACAAGTGTTATTGTTATGGACCAGCATTCATATTAATACATAATAAAGAGAATGATTTAAGTGGAACATGTTGGCCTTGATGTCATTCAGTTTTTACTGTATCACTAAGTACTCTGTGTAGCTCAGCCAACTTTTTAAAGATTTTAAATGAGATTTTCTTGATGAATAAAGCAGTGAGTTGATTTCCATTTATGGTGAAAGCTTAAATGGTATTAACCAGAGGGAATATGAAGAAGCTTGTCTAACCTGCTCAGTAAGCTTCTCCTTTCTCTTCCCTACACGCCTCTGGTAGTCTAAAGACCTTCCTCTCACCTTTTTATTTCCTGTACAGACTTTTATGGTTCTATGTGGATTTTCATATGTCAAAGAAGGAAATAAAACAATTTGAAACAACTTTCTCACTCTCTGAATTGAGCCTGGTTTTTAAGCTTCGTGTTTTCCTACAAAATCCTACTTTGAATAACTAAACCTATTATTCAAAATATTTTTTCCACTTTGCATTCCCTTTGCAACCATCTGAATCCTGGAGACAGACAATGCCTCAGGCTGCCTGCCTAAGGAGAAGAGCATGCACGCCCAAAAGGTAAACAGAAAAGCACATTAAAATTTTTAGACTCCTTCTTTACAGAGCTCCATTGGTTGACTTCTGCAGAGGTTTTTGCTGTGTACTCCACAAAACGTGGTTTGCTTGCCTTCTTTATTTTTATTTTTTATTTTGCCTTATGTTTTAGCAGTGCTATCCATGTGACGCTGCAGCTCGTGGCTCTCTAAGGCTGATTGATGTCTGGCTTCTCTGTTATGATTAGTGTTTTTCTCATAACGCTACAGCTATAGTAGTTCTGGGCTTTGCTCTTTAATCTCTTCTTGCCCACTGCCACCAGGGATGCTCTCACCCACCACAGGAAGTCTCTAATTCACAGATGGGCTGTGTTCAGAATGTCTTTAAGCATAGCATTTGAACCCCAGAACTCGTTTTTCTGTAGAGAGAATGTTAGAAGTGTTTGTTGGGTCTGCAGGTCAACCCACAAAGGCCCATTCAACCCCCAGTGCAGGTAATGAATTTTTCCTTTGCTCCTTTCGTAAATCATAGAATTACAAAATGTCAGTGCTGAAATGGAATGTAGAATATCGTGCTATACATGGGTATGAGTTGTTTTCCACTGTATTCTATTACAAACACCCCACATCCCATCTACATCAGACGTTAAGTAGGGTCCTGTGATCTAGCCTGGAAACTGTGTCACCCTTTACAACATGGTAGATCAAGTAGTCATAGAGCAGGAACTGTCTTACCACAAAGAACTTCACCTTGGCTACTGCTTTATATCCTTTCAGACACATACTTATGCATTTTAAATCAGTACGATCGTGGGAACTACCGTCCAGGAAAACCAAAAGGCCATGGTGTAGGAGCGGAGATGGGACATTCATCTTAAGAGGCCCTTGTTCTTTCTGTCCTCTCTGTCTGAAACCCTTTCTCCCAGTTATCCTCATGGCATGCTCTCTCACTTCATCAACTCCTTGCTCAAGTATCACCTACAGCTCAGTGAGGTCCTCAGGGACAGTTCTCTCTAAACAAGTACCTCTTGGCACTTTGGTCTACTGCCTCTACTTTGATTTTTTTTCATAGCACTTTTCATTTGATTATTTGTCAGATTTCCTGACTGCTATTTCACCCCTAACTCTCATGTAAGCTTCATGAAAGTAGAATTTTATTTCTTTTGTTTATTATCTTGTCACCAGTGCCTAAAACATCATCTATCCAGCACATAGTAGGAGCTCCAGAAATATAATTTTAAGTGAAAGAATGAAGTTGAGTAAGCACTAGGCTAGATGCTCTATATACATTATTTCATTTAATACTTATAATGTTTCTGTGTGGTAGTTCTTTTCTTTTTAAACAGATGAGTGGCAAAACACCCTTAGTTTTAAAAGAAACTTTAGCAATACAATTTTGTGATTAATATATGCATTTTATCTATCTCTAATTGTTGATATTTTTGGATCTCAGTAAAATTGTTTCACATTCCTTACAGAAGAAATATGAATTTAAAAAAAGTTCTCTGTGGACTTAATTAGAAAGGGTAAAGGATGGCACCCTAAAGTGGTTTGTCTGCAAGGAAATACCCTGAGGATAATTTTTAGCCAAGCTGTTTCAATTCAAGTTGGTCATTCTCAAATAATCACTGTGTGCCCGAGTGCTCAGAATGTACGATCTCTGCCCTCAGAGACCCTGCAGAGGCATCACCTCTTCATCCTGGGAGAAATAATATGTAATTATTTTTCATGTAGTCATTTAGCAAACACGAATTCTGAGGAATTCTCTTCCAGAAAGAAAGACAACTTTGTAAAAAATGTTGATAACATAGTGATATAATAGTCACAGAGAGGTCTGTATGAAATGTTGAGGCTACACAGACCTGTGGGTTTCTCATCATTTCATCCTTGGTTATGGTCAAGATTATATATCAAACTTTCTAAGAGTCTTCCTGAAATTATTTTCTTAAATACATTTATATAGCATTGTTAGGCAAACTTGGCACATATAATGAGATACATGCATCAGACCACAAAGGATAGGGCCCATGTCAATACATGGAAAGCAGATCCTCGCTGATGGCCCCAAAGTAAGAATTCATTGAAGTCTGTCAGAAGGGGATTCAGGGACAGGATTTGTGAGTTAACAGGAGTGATAACAACTTTGGAAACAGATGGAAAATTGGATAGAAACCTGGCTCTCACTCAGCTGTGCAATCTTGGGCACAGCACCTTCTCTCTCAGAGTCTCTCCATCTCCCGGGATTGCTGTGAAGAAAGCTCCCAGCATAGTCTCACACCTAGCATGTGCTCGATAAATGTCAGGCAATAGCCACCTTGTTCTGTTAGCTTTGGGGCAAATTTTACATCTATCATTTAATCAACAAAATAACTTTATAAGTATAATTATTTGTATTTTACAGATGAAAAGACTGAGGGTAAGAGAAGTGGCATATCTACTAAGTTGTTTAGCTAAGTTGTTTAGCTAAGTTTTTATCCTCTTTCAAAATATTACATAAATAATCACATTTTAATTTCATCTGGCTCTTTCTGTACGCTATTTAAGGAATTCATAATCTAGAATAAAAATGTGTGTACGCGAATCTATATCAGTTAAGTCCGGGGTTATAAAAAAAGTCTTTCCCTCGTTAAACCCTAATTTTCATTGATGAGTTGTTGAAACCCTTCATGATTTTATTTCTTGACAGTAGATGGTGCTGGAGATTGCCAAATGAGACAAAGATGCCAATATACACCCCACCCCCACTCTTTTTCTTAGCCATTAAAAAAAAATCTGGTGAAAAAAAGTAAAGATTTTTATCTAATAAAAGATTGAAATTAAGAATTTGGAACTGCCATGTAATCGAGCTGGACGTGTAAATGATCCATATGTCTTTATCTGGAATTCTAGGGAAACCTTGCCTATTTACAATTAACAGGATTAAAACAAAATATAGTAAAATTTAATTATCCAGAAGAACAATAAAATTAGAGTTCTTTGTTAGACAGCTTTTATTTTCTGCAACATAATTTTAGAAAAAGCAGAATATTAAAACAGCTATGAAAAATACATACATATATATATGTGTGTATACATATATATATATATATATTTAACTCCCAGAGTCCTGAAAATAATGTAGAGGAATATGGTGACAAAAATGACAAACAAAATGAAACAAATTATTTATATGTCCCTTAAATATCTCAGGACATAAGTTTTCTCATCTGTAAAACTAAAATATTTCTTGCCTAATTCCCAGGACATTCAACCCATCCTCCTATAGGTACTATCGTAATAAAATGACAATTGAAATTTAAAATAAAAGACTTGAATGGCCAATTTCCTCATTGGTCCACAAACAATTTGATAACCATCACTGTACTAGATTCATGTAAGAAAAGAAACTAAGGTATTTTCAACCATAGAAGTCATGTTTAGTTCATTATTCAGTTTTCCAGAAAGTTAAATAAAAGGACACTTGAATCTCAAGCATGAAAGTTAATTGAGGTAGCCTGTCCTTCCCCCGCACCCCGTTTCTACTGTTTTCTCCTCTGCAGGAGTATGTGTGCGCAGGTGCAAAGGCAGCGGGGCCTGCATTTCTGTGGGATACAGACTAAGTACAAGCTGTGTAGAACTAAGCTGCAGAGATGGACATAAACCTAAAGAAGCCTATTTGGAATCTGTACCTAGGGTTTCACAAGAGTTGTAGATATTTCATTCCCTCTGCTTTTTTTTTTTTTTTAACAGCTTTGTTGAAATATTTCTGACATATAAAAAAAAAATAGACTCTTCTCAAAAGAAAAAATTTAAATGGCCATCAGGTACTCAGCATCTTAATGATCAGGGAAGTGCAAACCAAAACCAGAAGGAGATACCACCTTATACATGGCAGGATGGCTGTTATCAAAAACTCAAGAGATAAGTGTTGTCCAGGATGTGGAAAACAGGGAACCTTTGGTGCATTGCTGGAGGAAATGTGAATTTGTGAAGCAACTATGGAAAACAGTACGGAGGTGCCTTAAAAACTTAAAAATAAGGACTACCATGTGATCCTTGGTTCTTCCTTTAACTAAAGATTTGCAATTATTTGCTGATGGTGGTAAATATTGTCATTTTTGCTTCAGGAACCCTGCAAAGGTTGCTAGCCCCGCCCCATGGAGAGAACACACCCTTCACACCAGCCTAGGGTACCAGATTCAGCTTCTAGTTTCCTGCCAGGAATAAATGACCCGTTTCCGTGATCCACTTTTTGAACTGGGCTTTGGGCATCTAATGCATTATCACTATTGTGTAACTGTGACTGGCCAGCTTCTAAAAGTACAGGAGGCAGCTTTCTGCTCCCTTGCCCCCTTTCTCCTGCTTTTGCAGATTCTATCACTTTTACAGGCAGGAGTCACTGTGGAGCCTCCATTAGGGTCATCATCATATCCCCTTGGGAACATTCCTTTATCCCATTTGTGATTATAGAGGTGTTTGTGTGGTCCTTTAATTTCTTCCACTAGACTCTAAGTTCAGAGGGGATATGAAACAAGTCTGTCTATTTTTCTTGGTGTCTCCACGCCTGGCACAGGGCCTAGAACAAAGTAGGTGCTCAGCAGAGAGCTGTCAAATGCATGAAAAAATGGTTGACTTTAATATTCTCCAGAAAAGGCTGGCAGGCATCTATGAGTTAAGCCAACTCACCCACTAAGCACCCAAACTGACTGCCTTTCTGCCATTTCTCAGGCCCTTCGAGAGCACAGACCTGTGCAGGGGAGAGGAGAGTCTCCAGTTGGGAGATGCTGGGTCTCTGGGCCTACCGCCCCCTCGTGCTCTAAGCTCTCCAGAGCCTTTCTTCTAAACAGGCCCCCAGAAGTGCATCTGGGGTACCCCTTCTCCTCTTTCCTTCACTACTCCCTGTGGGCATGGGCCTGGTATAGAGCTTGATTCTAAATAAAAGTCTGTTCTAACAGGAAGCGAATAATGTTCCTCCCTTGATGGAGGTGTTTCCTTCTTAAAGAAGCTACAAAAGAGCTCTTCTCAGAGAGAAAGGGGATGGGCACATGTGTAGCCACACCACTGTCTGCCTTGTGGAGTGAACTGTGTTCTGGAGTCCAGGGCCTCTCATCCCAGAAGAGACATGGGTGGATCCCCAAAATGGGGTGGCCCAGCCTCTCTGAGCTTCAGTCCCTTTATCTGGTGGATACAAGCATCCTCTGGAAGGATGGGAGCATCTGGCTTCATTGTCCTGCTGCAGCTCTGGGTGAACTGTGGGTTGAGCAGGTGCATTATAAAAGTGTAGAGTCACTTGCCTTGGCCTCAGTCTTACTGTCCTGAAGCAGGGGTTAGGACCATGGGGTTAGTGAATTGACAGGATGTAAGCATCCTAGTCAGTTGGTTCTATCTATTCTCCAACCCCTTACCCAGCTTCCTTCCCTCTTGTGTCATCTTTCCCCCACTAGAATATAGGCATCAAGGTAAAGAAATATCTAGTGTGGTTTTGCCCACCCAGTTAGCCATTGGCCACTGGATTCCTGAGCCCTGTGGCTCCCTGAGGAGCTAGTGAGCAGGCACAGTTGGAGTACACTTAAGAGAGTCCTTAAGAGGACATGAATACATGGAACTGTGACCACTTGGTAGTGGTGGCAGGGAGAGGAAGGGGAGGATCAGATGCAATTATTTTTCTTTTAATGAAAAAAGAAAAAATGAGATGAAAAGCAGTATCTGGGCTGGGTTGACTACAGAAGAGGGATACATGGAAGAAGAAGAAAGGAAGGAAATATGGAGTTTAGAGAAAGAAACAAGGGGACTCTTTCTGGGAGAATTAGACTGAACATAATGTCTGGGGAATGCTTATCATGTTCTATTTATAGATTCTAGAGTCTAGGAAGAGATGCTGTGAGTTGGTTGAGCTGTGTTAAAAGATTACTAATTACAGTCATTTCTGGGAACTGCTGCTTAGCATTTCTAGCTAATGGCCCTGCAAGCTGCAAATATTACCCATATTGTGAATGTCTGTCAGTGCCTTTTGTTGTAAATTTTATTTGATTGCAACACCTGCTAGTGAAGATTCCTTCTATTCTCAGGGAGCAGAGCTGCCTGCTTGGGACAAAACAGGGCAAGCGAAGAGAAACACTTGCTAAGAATAAAAGAAAGATAAGGCCTGTAAATATACCACATAATTAATTACACTTTGTTATTTGGGGTGAAGATTGGTAGAAGGGGGTCAACAAAGCAGGAAGAATATATATTTTTTTATTTTTTGCAGCTTCATATACTCCCATTTTCTATCCTCACCACCATCACACACACACATGCAACACACACACGCACACACAAGCGCACACATGCACACCCTACTCTTTGAACAGGGGATTTATGACAATTTCAGAAACTTTTGCATTAATTTGCAAACCTATTTATTATGGTGCTTAGCAAATGAATAAAAGTTGTTTTTCCCATTTTATGAAACAGGATACAAAGAGGCATAAGTGCCTGTTACTAATGGTGCCTGTCATATCTGTGTCATATCAAGCAATGTGGGTTTGCATTTGAACAAAAGAAGATTAGGTTAAATCCAAGCAAAAACATCTTGACTTTTAGCTGAGAAACATGTGTTGTTCCCTGTGTTACATCCCGTTTTGCAAAGTAGCTTTCCAGAACAGACTTTGTGGGTGTGCGTCCGTGTGTAACCCTCTGAGCAGTTCAGAAAGAAGCAGGTCAACAGGGCCCCTACTCTCAGCCCTAACACCTGCTACCACCATCTCTGCATAGAGGTAATGAACTGGGACAGCTGACCAGGGTTTCTTTGCCAGGGTCGGAACACAGGCAACTGCGTACACAGAAAAGAAAAACAGATTGGAATTGCTTAGTTCCTACATAAATCCATCAACTTCTATCCAGTTAAAATTTTGCCTTGACACTGGGAGATCAACCTTTCCAGGCCTGTTGTTCAAATGAAGAAATGACAGAACACAAAGACACTTTAAGTCCTCCACTGAGACAGCAGGTGGAGGTAAAATCTAGACTTTGGAATCAGCATAGAAACAACCTATACTGTTTAGAAATACTAACGTATTTAACTACTGTTCAAAAAAAAAAGCAAGGAATCATAAATTAGAAGTTTAAATATAAAGGCAAGATTCTGAAAAATCAAGCATTTACTCCTTCAAAAATACTACTTCCATATGAAACTGTGATTTGGTGCACCCTCCCCCCACCAATAACTGGGATATTGGGTAAGAATAAAATGATGAAAGCTTAGAAGCTATCTAATACAATTCTCATCTGATATTTGAATCTCCTCTTTGTGCCCCAACATCTTGTCTTCCTGTTTCTGCCTCTAAACTTTAAGTGGCAGCAAACCCCTTGCCTGTTGGAGCAACTCATCTGTCTTTGGAGCATGCTGATTGAGAGAGAGAACACTCTGCCACTAGGTCACCCTGTAGTCCTGGCATTGCCTTTTGCAGACACACACAAGGCCAATCTCTCTTCTCTGTGCAAGCCCTTCCTTCGCCACTAAGAAACCTCAGCCATGTGTCTTTTAAGACTGGCCTCACATCTTCAAATCTATGAATAAGCCAGAGCCATGGTTTCTGGCTCCCTCACCATCCCTGATGTTCTGGTTCCAATTTGTAAGTGTTCCCCTTCAATGGGGTACTGAAAACCAAATCTATGCCACACCCTGAGATTTGACTAGGTTTAGCAGATATTTATAGCATTTTTGACCACTTAGCAACTTTGAACATTCCCTCTTAGGATGCTGCTTTCTAAGCCTCCCTGGAAGCTAAATTTTGAGGTGTGATCCAGACTCCCTTGATTACATATAACCACGTGAGATTGTGATTTGCAAGCTTTGGACATGAAAAAGACCTGAACTGGTTCTTTTCAGGGTAGATGTGGTGACATCCAGCATTTCACAGACAAGGGTTGTGAAGTCCTTTGGGTAGAGGCCTAAGCCCAGTGTGGTAGACAGAATAGTAGCCTTCCAAAGATGTCTGTCTCTGAACCTTTAGAACCTGAATATGAATATGTGACGTCACATGGCAGATGTGGTCAAGCTCAGAATCTCGAGATGGGGAGATTATTTTGGATTATCTAGGTAGGCCTAATGTGATCCGTGGAGTCTTTATAAGAGGGAGGTGGGAGGGGCAGAATCAGAGAAGGTGATGCGATGATAGAAGCTGCGGGAGAAAAGTAGATGTGACAACAAGAGTAGAAGTCAGAGAGTAAAAGAAATTTGAAGATGTCACTGTGCTGGCTTTGAAGATAGAGGGAGAGGCCATAAGCCAAGGAATGCAGGTGGCCTCTGTCAGCTGGAGAAGGCAAAGAAAGCAACTCTCCTTAGAGCTTCCAGAAAGGAATGCAGCCTTGCTGACACTTTGAGACTTATTTTGGACTTCTGACTTTCAGAACTATATGAGAATAAACTTAGACTACTAAGTCTGTAGTAATTTGTTATAGCAGCAATGGGAAACTAATACCTAGGTGCCAAAGTCCCTAATCCTGGTGATGGCGGCAGCAGAGTCTCCACTAGAGCCTTTTGATGTAATATGGGCACTTCTCTTAGTAGCAGAGTAGCATTCAGAAGTTCAAAGACAGTGTGAAACTTGGTGGGGTCACTCAGGCCATGGAAACTTTTTAAGAACAAAACCCAAAAGTTTATGACCTCAGTTTCATCTGAAGTAAGGAGTTTCCTGTTTTAGATTATAAACTGGTTTGGATGAAAACCAGCTGATGTGTGGACATCTGATGGGTTCAATAGGCTTTTCAACCCTTGTAATTATCTCTCTGCTAAATTAAATGTTAGCATAACCATTGACATTTGATAAGTCACTCTGTACTGTCCAAGATAGAAGATAAACCTTAATCATTTTTTGAGTAGTTAATATACATTGCTTATCATAGAACATTATTTTATTTTGTTATGATGAACGGAAATATATTTATATACGTGTTTAGTTACATTGAAATAATCTTACATTAAGGCACCTCATTCTGTCTTTCAGCACAGTTTTTTTTAAAGCACGGCACTCCTTAGAGAACAAACAGTGACTTTCTTTTGCAAGTCTGGTAATGGGGAGGCCAGGAGGAGGACCTACTAGTGAAACAAACCAAATTAAAGATGAAGTGGTTCTGTAGGGACCACAGGCCTCTTTGGTCGTATTTTTGCTAAAACTAATTACATGTTGTTCTACTCCAGAAAAGTGCATAGCACCGCTTCTCAGATTAATGAGGACAATCTTTCTCAAAAGATAAGAAACTTGCCATTTCTCAACAGGAAGACAACCTGTCAAAATTATGCATAAATAAAACTGTAATAAGAGGGCTTCAGTCATTTACAGCCATTAATTTCTTCCATCCTCTTTGAAAAAGCCCAGAGAAAGAGGCAAGTGACAAGCAGTTCACACACAGAGATATGGGCATACTAGGGACTCTGGCCAACTCTACAGGATCTAAAATTGTCCTTTGGCAACTGAGCAAGGGATGAATTCCAGGCCCAGAGGCAACTGTGCACATCAGAGGAATGGGCTCCCGCCCTCCAGCTGGGGCCCCAGCTAACCCTGCGGTCTTCCCAAGCAGCCAGCTCTGCTTTTTAGGGTAGCCGGCTAATGATGGACCGAAGCCAGCTGGAGGAGCAGCCCAGCCAAGTCCATACCCACACGTTGCTACCGAAAATGTTCTACAGATCTTATAACACTTATTTAACTCTCCTTAGCAAGAGGAGCTGTCAGTGTCCTCCTCCCTCCTTTTGGAGTAGGCAATATTGACCTCCCTTTGGGGGCCCTTCAAAGACCAATTAACAGGAGTCTCCACCCTGGGCATTATCACCTTGTGTATGAAATGACTAGGGCTGGTTAATTTTACATTCAGCAAACATTTCTGGAGTGCTCATCATGTGAAGGGCCCTGTCCTATGGCTTGGGGAAAAGTTCAGAGAGGAGTAATAATAATCATGAAAAAAAGAACAGCTCAGGGAGGAGCAATAAAAATAAAATGAGCGCCACTGGACTGCACCCCTACTGTGTGTCAGGTCCTTTATATATCTGTCTCATTTGATTCTCAAAACAATCCTGCAAGGTATTTTCATTCCCATTTTAAGAATCTGAGGCTCAGAGAAATGAAAAAATTTGGTGAAGCTCAGAATATTAGGGTTGTGAAAGAAATTGATTCAGTAATGAAGTGGCAGGGGAATCCCTGAGGTTCATTGAGCAGTGACATGACTTGATCAAAACCAAAAAAATATATGGAATGAAGATAGAATAAATCGAGAGGTAGGAATTATCAGCCAAAAAATCAGTTAGTATTTGGAAGAAAATGTGATGAATATTGACATACAAATCTAAACAACATGCATATATGCATATATGTTTTAAGAACACAATCATATATAATAAAAATTATAGAGAAAAGCCAGGATATTGCAAGTGCAAAAATTCAGGCCGATAATTACTTCCGGGAAGGGTAGACAGAAAGGGGAGAGGGTGTAATTAGAAATGAAGTATCTTAAAATCTTAAACAGTATTTATTTTTATTTTATTTTTCATGTTGAGGTATAATTAAAAATAAAATTATAATATATTTAAAACATACGATCTGATGATTTGATATATGTATACATTGTGAAAGGATTCCCATCTTCAAGTTAATTAACACCTTTATAGTCTCACATATTTTCTTTTTTTAAAATTTCTTTTTTTGGCGAGAATGTAAGTTTTACTCTCTTAGGAAATTTTAATTTCACAATGCAGTATTTCTTGAACAGCTGGGGCACCAGGCCTGTGTACAAGCTCCTTCCAGGGAGATGCTGGTGACCTGGTTTTATAGCTAGAGCGAGGCAGACGGTGGAGGTAGTGGAGGTGCCTACTGGCTCCTCTGAGTTCCATGGGGGATGGCAGCTAGTCTCTAGATGCGTGAAAACAAGCATCTAGAGATGCTCCCTCGACCCTCGGGGGAGCAGGATGTGAAGTGTGCACGCAATCCCCTTCCAGGGAAAGCCTGGGATATGGCACTTTTACCTGCCCACTCTGTGCTGAGCCCAGGGTGGAGAGGCTCAGCGAGCGCTCACGCGCTGGTTAAGAATTGCTTCTTTGTTTTCTATAGTCCTGTGGGTCTCATGGACAGATGCCCCGTTGGCTTTCAGAGACAGGTATTTTGGGGATCCATCCATCAGGTGGAGTCTTAAAGGTTGTGGTTCTAGATGTGGGATCCAAACCCTTCACTCCTCAGGGAGAAGCGAAGAGGGTTCCCTTCCAACTCGGTAGCACTGCACCAGGGGTGGGGTTTATAGAGAGAGTGTGTCTCAATCTTCCTACCCATTTCAATGTGGGTATTTTTGCAGCTGCCTTATGTGTAGGAGTCATTCAGCCAGTTTCCGGATTTATCTCAGAGGGAATTGCTTTGTGTTAGCTATCCATTTGGTGCACCTGTGGGAGGAGGGAAGCTCAGGAGCCTCCCGTGGTCGCCATCGTGGTCCCTCCCCTTACCTCTTGCAAACAGTAGTTAAATCTTGGCTTGTACTATAGGTACCTGGATGGTCATTATAGTCTTTGAAACCTTATGTCAGAGTTTCACAAATTCTCTTAGTTTAATGTACTGTTAGTGGCTGAGAGAATTTTTCCGTGTCCTGAGAAAAAGCCAGATATCTAATCGTTTTGTTTATTAATAGTAATAAGCTCAGAGTAGTAGATTGTGTGATGTTTCTTGAAAATTTGAAATATCCTGTGGTGCTTCTCTTGTTTTACTTGGTCTCCTGGAAGCCTCACACACAGGCTGGGAAGCATAATACAACATCATATATGCTAGTGTGTATTAAATGTTTCATGATAGCTAGCTAAGGGTATGTTCAATGATGAGACTGATGGAGACATATGAGGGATATAGCGCTTCCTTGGCCTGGTGACTGCGTGGATGTGGGGAAGGAAAAGTCAAAGACCTCATCAGAGTGTTGAGGTAAATGTTAGTAAAAGTGTCAAGTCAGTGGTAGCAGCTGGTAGCAAAGTGTAGCTTGGGACATAGTAAACTCGTGGCAGCAGAAGATATTTAAACTTCCAGAGATAGTTGAGTAATTGAGACAAGCTTGTTGCACCAGAGATTTGGACCAGGGTGGTTGGCTGGGAAACCACCCACACAGAGTGAAGGGGCTGGAAGAGCGAGAGGACTGAAGGGCAGAGAATAGGGACAGCATGAGAACTGAGGATAGAGACCAAAGAAACACCTGCGTGTTTGTACAAGTGGAGTGGGAGGAACCAAAAGCAACCCATGAAGAAAGGAGTTGTCAGAAAGAGTGAAGGAAAGAGAGCAAAGCATGGGGACCTTCAGAGAGATCAAGGGGAAGGAGGTGGGGGGAGAAGAGATCGTCAATGGAGTCAAAAGCTGTGGCAGTCACAGAGAAGACAGACGGATAAAAGCCACTAGAATGGGCAAGGTCATTAAAAAACAGATTATGAGTTAATCTTGCTCTTTCAATAAATTTGAAGGCAAAGAAAAAGAAAACTTGCTGGAAGAGGTAAAAGGGGTCAAAGGGCTTTCCATGGTCATTGCCGTTTTGTAAGAAATGGAACACCTGTGCTCACTCACAGGCAGAGAGAATGAAGCTGGGGAGAGGCAAGATCTAAAACAGAAAAATAGAAGGGACTGTAACTGGAGCAAAGTTACAGAGGAGACAGGAGGGGACAGAATCGAGAGCACAGGACAAGAAAGACAAGTGTCCCTTCCCTAGGGACAGGAGGACAGAAGAAGGTGAACAAAATTCAACACGAGAGACATTAAGAAAGATCCTGCCTAACGGCCTTGGGTGTCCCAGGAGACAGGGAGGTGAGCCTGAAGAGGGAAGTTTGACTGGGGCTGCAGGAAAGATTTGGGAGAGCTGAGAAGAGAGATGCCGAAAATCAAGAAAAGGTGTTCAAAATATTGTCCTGTGGCCATGATCACGTGGAGGTCTGACATCCACACCTGCATCTTCCGCGAGCTCAGCTCTGCCTTGTCTTTTATCAGTGCTCAGCAGCTCAGGAGCGAGTGCAGAGAGGACTAGGGCAGCAAGGTCAGGGCTGATGTGGGAGAGGTCAAGGTAATGAGAGCATCACAGAGATGTTTGATGATTATCTGGAATGTAATGAGGGCCCCAAAGCAGGGAAGGGCTTAGGGTCTGACAGGGGTGAGGAAGATGACGTGTAGGCTTAGGAGAAATGAGGGATGAGAGTTGAGGAGGCCGTGTAGTGGCTGCCAGTGTGCTCTCAGATCCAGTCCCGTTCTTCCCAGGCTGCCTTGCCCTCCAGCTTTCAGGCAGTTTATGTCAGCAGAGGCACTGGTGGAACACTTAGGGGTGAAAGAAAGGGAGGCTCCAGGCATGTCTCACCTTCTTCCCTTCCTGTGGCATCTCTGGCAGTGGTTTTGTTTCCTCTTTAACTCACAGTCTTCCAGGAAAGCCCCTTCCCTCCAGGGTCCAAGCTCCCGCTAAGCAGCCCCTGCCTAATGGTTCTGGTTTCTCAGCTTCCTCTCACTGTTCCCCCTGTGCTAGCAGCAGCTGTGGGTTATACAGATGTACGTATTTCTATAACCTGTGAACCGATTCCCTCGGTGAAATATAGAGGATGGTTTCTCTCTTCTAAGTGGACTTTCATTGATCCATCAGAATAGAATGAAATAAAAATACCTCCCTTTTGATCTGCTCCTATCTCTCTTATTCCTTTGCCTGAAAACAAGTGAGGAATAATATATAGTTTTAAAGTTATCTAATGGAACATAATACAGGAGAGTGCAAGTGCAGACACAAACCTTACTGAACGGGGCAGGGGAGGGTCATCATGCTCTTGGTTAATTGCAAGAGCCAGCTCCTTGCTATCTTTCTGAGACAGTGGCAGTGTGAACATAGAGCCAGGGGTGAGTACATGGTCCTCTACATGACCCTCTGACCCCAAAGTAGTTCGTCTAGGAACCGGTAGGTCTTGGTAACTGAAAATTCCCTACTTTTTATTTTTCCCCTTTGTGTCATTAACCTACATCTCTAGGAAGCTTCTATGGAAATAGAATATGTAATACAAGAAAGCAACTCAGTTAGACCAGGGCAGGCTAGAGAGGTTGGGGGAAACTTTTGAGAGTGAAGCCCTAATAGAAAGTTTGGGTATGAAGAAGCAGAGAGGACAGGAAAAGCCTTCTAGGGATGAGACAAGTGGAGGCAGCCATGGGAGTCAATTAACAGAGGCATAGGTTTGCTGGGGAGACACAGTGAGGACCTCGACCTGGCTGGTGCTTTGAGCAATGGGGAAAGAGAAGATTAGACAGGTGAGCTGAAACCTGAAGGACCTCAGCTGCCCAGACTGTGGATGTGGACTTTGTTCATAAGGCAAAGGGAAACAGGTTTCTGAGCAGAGCTAGAACATGTATGTTGGGAAAAATCAAGCCCCAAGCCTGGTGGCAGAGTGGAGAATTCTTCAGAGGCAGGGAGAAACTGAAGACAGATGACTGATGAGGAGGCTGTTGCAGTAATCCAGGCTTGATATGATAAGGGCTTGAATTAGAATAGGGGCAGGGGACCCAGAAAACAAAGGATGTGAAAGCTCTCAGGAAAGGATTATTCCATAGGATTAGGCTGAAGGGACAGGAGGATTCTGGGAGATGGATGAGATTCAGGGAAGGCTGATTTGTAAGAAAAACTTCCAAAATGTCACTGTAATGCCTATTCACAGATATTTATGACTTTTCCAGTGTCATTACCTAACCCATTTACAACCTGGCAACTCATATCCACTCTATCCATCATGCAGATTTACTCCTTTTCTATGTCTTCACAGATAGATTAGCCTGACCCTTTAAAAAAGTCTTTATATTGTTATAACATGTGATTAATTTTTTTAAACCAAGGCTTACAGAATCCCAGAACTCCCCAATTCAAACTTGGTCAAGAATTACTAGAGAAACTCAAAACTGGGAGCTAAGCATTAACTCACTTTGCCGACTGGAGGACACACCACTCTGCCCTACAATCCAGCCTGGGCCACGTGGCGGCTCGAAGCCTCCTTATCACTCCAGTTGCCCTTACATTACAGAGAAGGGTCATGTCTTCCAGAACAGAAGGCCATCCCATCACTAGGGAAATGGTTATTCTGCGCATCATTTGGTGGTAAATTGGGTCCTTCTTAAATTCTCCTTTGAGGTTCGATCAAAGCATTTAGATGCCAAGTGTGAATTAAATATACCATACTGTGTGTATAAATGTGAGGCTGTATTGGAAAACAGACTTTATAAGTAATAATGAAAAAGAACCATAGTTTGGTCCAATCTGTACAAACGAACAGGAATTCTACTGTTTTTTAATGAGAGACTTTCTTCTGTGTGATATATAAGTAATGCTATGGTCACTGCTACTTTAACCCAGAGAATAATTTCCCCACTAGTGACTATGACTTTACCTTCAAAAGCAGAATTTCTGCTTTAAGAAAATAAAGCAGCTTAAGACCTGTGAGCAGCAGTTACTATTCAGCCTTTAAGCCTCCACACTTGTCTCTCACAAAGGATGTTGGGCACTCCTTCTGTGAAGCCCCGCAGACCCTGTGGAGTCACAGACCTGCTTCTTGACCACCTGCCTCGGCCCATTGTTTTCTCCTCTTTCTGTCGTGCTTTTGAGTGTGCAGGTTATCAGCTTCCTCCTACAGGACTCAATGCACAGTGGTCTCTTTTGACTTGGATCTTGGTGCCTCTGGGTGACATTCTGATGATCCTCATTGGCCATGCATTCCATTTCCATGAGAATTTGAGTTATTCGAGATTGAAATAATAATTACCCTTCTCTGGACTTCAATATATGCTTCTGGCAAGGTCCTGGTCTTAGCGTAATTTGCTCATTTAATGTATATTTAGTGAACACCTACTAAGTGTCGGGCATTGGGATAAATTCAGATACCAAAGTGAAAGTCACGTCCGTCAAGCAGTTCTCAGGCTGAAAGAGGCGGAAAATTATAACGCGCAAGCACACACTAGCCACAAGAATTCCTATTGAGTTGAATAGGAATTTGCTGCTCTCAGTCCAGTCCCAAAATAAAACACTTAAAGCCAATCAGAAGGATTAGACAAGAGTAAAATCAGTTGTGTTTAGGGGACCAGAGGTGATTTATATTCTTATTTAAAACTTTCTTTAGAAATACACGATATTTTAAATAAATAGAAAAATAAATTTTGGATTATGTCCACTGTGACCAGCAATCTCTATCCACCTGCCACATCTGGTGAAGAAGTCTGACTAATGAAGTCAGACTCCCAGGCAAGACCTGGGGACATCATCTATCACTCCTCTGTGGACATTTACCCGCCTGGGCTCAACTGCAAGAACTCTCAGAAAGGGCTAAAAAAAAAAAAAATGAGCTACAAAGGCTTTTTTCTTTCATTCACCACCTCTCTCTGTCTATCTTTTGTTCATTCTCTCTGCCTTTGCACAGTTGCTGCTTGTCTGCCTTTGATGAGCCCAGAAGTGGGCTGGGCAGAGGGCAGATGCAAAGGACGTAAAGTCCTGCCTTTCAGAGATGCCCTGAAGTGAGGTTCCAGGCACAGCTACTGCCGTGAGAGGATGGGAAAGGTGGAAAGAGTGTGCAGGAGGCAGCACTAATGGAACCATCTATGCAGCATAAAGCCTGCGTGTGGATGTCACAGCTTCAGGGAATTGGGCTGGCCGGGCTCACGGCCTCAGCTTTCACTCAGCTTAGGAGCCTTGGGAGGCCCTTTTGGAGGGGTTAACTGAGGTGCCTCTTATGTAGCCAAGGCCACTGCCTCTCAGGGAGTTCACAGCAAGATACCCACGATACTGTCAGGGTTTGCTTTCTGATGACTTCCAAATTAGGAAGCTCAACTAGCTTGGAAATCCTGGGAATGCAGCAGGAGGAAAAGGCATGTCCCAAAGAGGGGACTGAGCTACTCTCGCCCCACAGCCAGGAAAGGAAGGGTCACAATTTCTTTTTCTGCCTGGCATTCTGATCACCCTCTCCTCCACGGCAGAGGGAACTTTTATTTCCCAAAAACTCATTTGATTTGACTTTTGACAATGAGTGTATTTATCTTCATTAAAAGCATCAAGAAAGGACATTTGCTGCTTCATGAATTCTAACTCCTTTTATAGTCTATGATAGAAGATGATTCTCTTTTAAGTCATCAAGGCCAATAAGAAAATTATAATGTGTTCAACTTTCATTTGATGTCAGGGAGCCGGGCTCAAGCACTACTGCGGTCCTCCCTTGTTTGTGTGGGGTACATTCCAAGACCCCCAGTGGATGCCTGAAACCTTGAATGGTATAGAACCTTATACATACTATGATTTTTCCTATATGTACATACCTCTGATAAAGTTTAATTTATAAATTAGTCAAAGAGATTAACACCAAGAACTAACAATAAAATAGAATAGCTATAACAACACATTGTAATAAAAGTTATTGAATGCTCTCTCTCTCTTTCAGCTGACGAGCACAAATTTGTTTTTCCTTCTTTACTATTTCACAGAAGATTTGTTCTTACCATAGATCTTAACAGCTCAGCATAAAATTTTTTTCTTTCACTTTTTCAGGGAAGCCCTTTCAGGTTTTCTTTGACATATCCGAATTGCCAGCATCCTTACTCTTGCTCTTTGAGGCCATTGTTAAGTAGAATAACAGATTACTTGAACAGCAGCACTGTGATATGTCTTATAGTTGGTCTGATAACCCAGATGGCTACTAAGTGACTAAGGAGCAGATAGCTTATATGGCGTGGACATTCTGGACAAAGGAATGATTGGAGTAGGATGCTGTGAGATTTCATCATGTTCTGATTTCATTAGAACAGCAGGCAATTTAAAACTTACAAATTGTTGATTTCTAGAATTTTCCATTTACTGTTTCTGAGAGTGGTTTACCATGGGTAACTAAAACAGCAGAAAGCAAAATTGTGGATAAGGGGGACTATTGTACTGGACAATGATTATCATTTTAAATGAATTTTTGATTCATGAATTAATTATTGATTGATTAATCTTAAAATATGCAAACACATATTTTTTACACAGAGGCTCAAAAGCAAACAGGTGATGGCCTCTTGGTTTAAATTTTATGGTGGTAAGTACCTTATAAGGTGAAGGAGCTGAAAGGTAAGCCAACATGCAATCTGTCTTGAAGCCAGATGGAAAAAGATGCATTCTTGTGGGTCACAGGCCCCCAGACAGAAGGTCTGAGAGCTCTCAGCTCATGTGTCCAGCTATCCTTCTGTCAGTGAGAGGGTGTTTGTGTAGCTTAATCTCTGGGGTTGTGGAAAGAGCAGATTGAGAAACTGAGGACCAGAGGGGCAGTGATCATCCTGGAGGTGCACAGCAGGGTGATGGCAGAGCAGGACTAAAGCATCACCCAGATGGGAGTCCCAGAGCATTATGCCTGCCCCCAACTGGTGGCTGGAGTCGACCTTGGAGTGAGTAAAAAGCTGGCAGGGCTGGTCTGGGACATTAATCCAAATTATTTTCTGAGACTTTTGTTGGTTAATTCATAATTACTTTCATCTTGTGATGACGTGCTACTGAAAGGGTCACAAAGATGTAGTAATGGGTTAAGGTTAAGAGCCTACATGCTAATCGCCATGTTTCGCTTCTGGACACCTGCTTGCTTGAAAAGTTATTGTTTGACTATTACTCCTGGAAACCTAACAGTTGCCCATGGGAACCTAACAGTTGCCCATGGGAACCTAACATTTTAACAGTACACTTTCTGCTTCTGTACCCCGGCTTGCACAACCCACCTTTAGGGTGACAGGTAGAGAATAGAAGAAATATTAAAACTTTGTGGTTTAGACAGAATGAAGAATGAGATTTTGGGCTTAAAACCCTTGTATCTTTATGTTTCGGGGCTGCTCCTTTGGAAGGACAGCCGCCGGCTAATAAACTGCCTCTAAGATCAGAGCACTCAGGTTGAGTCTGGTTATTCCGGTCACAACAATCTGTCAAATATTTGTTGTCATTTGTTAAGTGCCAGGCCAATGGCAAAAAATCTGACATAGTGCCCTGTGGAGCTTACTGTTTAGCTGGAAACAGAGACGAGCATTAGGGGATTGCTCTGCATTGTGGTGAGGGCTCCAGTGAGGAGCCTCAGAGTGTCATCAGTGGGGCACCTAGCCTCACTTGGCTTGGAGGGCGGGATGGGAGAGGACAGACATAAAAGAATGAGCAGGAGTTAATCAGGCAATCTGTAGATTTATAGGAGCAAAGAGAAAGTGTTGGTGAGGGTGTTCTGAGTAGAGGGAACAGCAAGCTCAAAGCAACTTCCTGCAGGCAGGAGGAAGCATGATGGATCCTGAGATCTAGGTAAGCCTGGGGCATTGGGCAGATGTGGCAGGAATGCGGAGAGATACCTGAGAGAGACCTAGGGATTACGAGTTCTTTAAGATCAGATTAGGGGTTCAGTTTAAGTGAGTACTGGTATGATCAGATTTGCATCTGGAAATGCTCCTTGTGGCTGCAGAGAGGAGTCTGGTTTGGAGAAGGGTGGGAGTGGAGATTGGCAGACTAGATAGGATGAGCATGTTGCAATCCAGAAGAAAGCATGGTTGAGAAGAACTGGGTTCCAGGCAGCTGCTCGCAGTGCTCACCCTGACTCCATCTTGCTTGTGTCCAATGGTGGTCCACAGCCAGACCATTACCCACAAAGCTGGGATCATGGTCAAATGTTCTGTGACCTCCTTTGCACCTGGAAAGAGCTGGAGGCTTGGAGCAGAGGAGAAGAGAGAAAATAGGGAGCTAAGAGGAGAGAGGAGCAGAGCAGTTTTCTCAAGGGCTGTGCTCTTGTCCTACTCGCTGTAGATCGCTAGGCTTTGGCAGATGTCACATGGGCCACTAAGTGGGGAGGCTCTGGCCACTTGTTTTCAATTTCCAGACTGACTTACAAAATATCTTTGTTATCTCAGAAAATGTGTTTGAAGTTTGAGGTTTGAAGTTTTGCAGACACTGTGCCCAGAATGGCAGAATAGCCTTTGCTACATCTGAAAGGTCTGCAATCTGATCCTGATGGCCTTGGTGGCTCTGGAGTCTCCTGGTAGACTCAGGCACTCCTTGGCCATGGCACCTTGGCCTAGTTATTGAACTTTCCTGGCTCCCTCCCCTTTTCAGAGATAGTTGAGACTTGTCTATGAATTATTCCCAGAGCCTACATGCAAAGCAGTGGTCTCAGGGCTTGGGGACATTAATGTGGGCCTGATGGGGATGGAAGAGGATAGGAAGGAAAGAGTGAGAAGAAGGTGGTAAGTGAGGCCAAGACACCAGTGCTGGCCTAGGAGGAGGCGGGCTGACCTTCCGGCTTTAGCACCAGACCTATCTTACACATTGCTCTGTTGGCTTAAGACTCCTATAAACAGAGTGAAGAAACATGGATAATTTTTGTCCAACAGGTTTGTTTTCTTGTTTCAGACTCTGATTAATGGAGGAAACACTTTTGCTCTCTTGGCTCTGCCATCCACCCTCCCTGAACACAAGGAGACTGTCTTCCCCTTTCGTGGCTCCCGCCCTCAGATAGGCTGCCTGCCATCCTACCCTGACATCCGGCTGTGCTTCAGGAGCCCAAATGCCTTTCCTGGCCCCGCCCCACTGCACTGGCTTTGAACCAACATTTCTTTCCCTTCCTTTAATAAACAATCTATTTACTCCCAAGACTTGACCAGAAGATACCTCATTTGCATAATGCAAGTTCAGGTACAAATGGTGGAAGTAAAAAAGCATTCTTGGAGTCCAAGCCACAATGGGTTGACTCCAGGAGCCCCTGGCATCTAACTGAGCCTCGGGAGCCCATTCATTGGCTCCTGCCTGTGAACAGCCCAGTGGCTCAAACAATAGCCACGGCTCCTGCCAAGGAAAGCTGGCTGAGATCCTGGAAGACAATGCCCAGCTGCTCCCACCTCCCCAGCAGTAGGCACAGGGCAGACAAGAGCTCTGTAACCCACCACGAGCCTGTTAAATTCCTGGGAGTTCTCCTTACCCCAGGCACAAGACTTTCATGTTGATTTACATAGAAAAAGACACTCTGTAATCCTGTCCTGAACTGTGTGGCAGAGGCTATAATGGTCAGAGGAGCACTTAGAAGGGGAGGGTGACATGGGCTGGAATGCCATGGGCTTGGAGGTTCAGGAGAGCTGAGCCTCTCAAGGTCTGTGCATGGAGAGTTGTAAGTCTGTAGCAAAATGCAATTCTTTTGCCTCTTTTGAATCACCATTTAGTAGGCTCTAAGGTGGGTGGTATGCACCACAGACTCACTGCCTATCCACTGGGTCACTGAGCAGACATTTATTGGCCACTAACTCCACGTTCTACTCTGGCCAAGTGGTGGGAAATACAAGGGTGAAGGGTGTGGTGCCTTCGCTCAGGAGCTCACCTTGGGGCCTGAGGCTCTGAGGCTCAGGGCCATCGATGCATAATAAACTTTGCACCCAGTGCTTGGTCCCAGACAACCAATCTCACAACCAAGGTTAAACACACCAAAATTTTCCAGTGACCCCTTTCATGAAGACTGAAGGCTTATGATAGAATTAGATGACACAAGGGTGGATCTTTTTAAATCCATTGTCAGCAAGCTTTTTTGAAATCTCCTCCGCATGAGAGGCTAAGGAAGAGATAGTCCCTTGCCATTGCACCTTGGTCTAGCCATTGAACTTCCCTGGCTCTCTCCTTTTTCTGGAGATAGTTCTCTATTCATCTCAATTACCTTCTCCTACCCACTACCATGTCAGTCAACACAGAAAAATTAGGAGGCTTGAACTAGAGTTCTGGCTCTATCTCTTCTAATTTTGAACAAGTGGCACTGCTCTATGCCTTATTTTCACCAATTGTAGCTAGAACATAACAACAATCTAAAAAAAAAAACCCAGAAAAAAAAGCATGCTGAGATTGCAAGTTATCAAGTACTAATAGTATAGTAATATGAAAGAATCTGTATAACCTTTTTACAATGCTACAGGATAACCAAGTTGTAGCACACCACTTCCAGCCATGTAATAGATGCCTGAGAATATTAGTTTCTGATATTTCCCAACTCAGCAGCTGCTCAGTGCATTCACACAAAACCACCTGAGATGGTTAGATAATGACTAACTTTCCTTTACCGGATGTCTGGCTTGAGTTCCCAGTGAAGCAGACCCTGAGATGGAGTTTAGCATGCAGATGTTTATTGGGAGTTTGTTTTTGGAATAAACACCTGTGGAAGGGAGAGGAAGGAAGCAGGAGTGACCAGAGGCAGGCCCATGGTGGCCTCGACAGACCACACAAGCTCTGGAGCAGGGCTGGCTCTTCAGATTACACCACGTTTTGCCAACATGGCCAGGTCTTCACAGCCCTGCACTAATTTTATTTTGTTTTTGTTATATTTTACCTCCAACTGGAGAAACAAAAGCACAGAGCCATGGTAACCTGCCCAAAATTGGAAGAGATAGGGTCAGGACTCAAACCTAGACCTAATATCCTATGTCACATGACCTGGTGAGCAGAAAGTGGGAAATCTGTGTGGTACAAAACAGTAGCTACCACAAAGTGCCTCAATCTCTCATTTTATTCACTCATTTACTCCGTAAATATGTCATGGTTGGTTACTTTCCTACAGGCATCGGTAGTTAAAAAATGAGTAAGGCACCAGCCCTGTCCTCCATGAGCTCACATTTTCCTTCCTCTGTTATACTTACTAACTTTATTTAGAGGATCTACAAAAGCAATGAATGCTTCTTATTCTTTACCATGCTTGTGACTGTCCCAGGGCCTCGTTAGCATGAAGACTCTGAGTCAGTAGGTTCTGCATCAGGAATGTGATGTTGTTGTTCCTGGACCACTGTGAGAAGTAAAGGTCAGTTCTTCAGAAGCAGGTTCTATTTGGGTCTCTTAAAGTCAATCTCTACACCTACTCTCCTTCTGGCTAAAATTTTAGTCAAGTTGCTGCGTGTCTCAGAGTCTATCCACTGGTAGTGTAGCATTGTGGCTAAGACTTTGGTTTGGGTGGCAAGCAAACTTAGCCTTGAGTCCTGGTGTTGTCTCATACACAGAATTTGGGAAATGTACTTAAGCTTTTTAAGCTTCAGGTTTTTCATCTGAGATGGGAATGATAATATCAGTACCTTCCTTATGGGTGTTCTGGAAATTAAATAGGCAAATGCATGTATAGTGTTTAGCATAGTTTCCCATACATAATAAGCACACTGTAAATTATTAAAAATAATAAAATGCCAATCTTTTTTGGCCACCAACAAGATGTGGATCCTAAACCAATGGGTCTATTCACAGCTGAAGAATGATTTGGATTCATTGTAGGAGTTACACAGCCATCTCGAAGGCCACACACAGGGTATTGTAATGGAGGAAGGGTCCTTAATAGTGTTGGTCATGGCTCTTGCAAAGGGCCAGAACAGCCACTGGTAACCTGGACACATCTAGTGGATGCTTCTAAAGGGACAAATGCTGTAAAACAAAACAAAACAAACAAAACCCCCCCCACACACATTATTAAATAAATGACTTTCTGTTGTTATTACTTCTGAGAAACTATCTGGGACCAGATGGGGCCTCCTGGAAGCCCTGTCTGGAATGGATAGGCCTGCCTGAGCCCTTTCTGTAGGTTTTACGAGGATGCTGGATGCCATTGCCTCTGCTCTGACTGTCAGGAGAAACGTCTATGGCTTTCCATCTGTGAAAAGCATTTAGTTCTGGAAAACCACACTTGTTCTTGTGGATTCTGACTAATAACAGGAACTGGACCATGAGCTGACCACTGAATTTGCCTTGAGATGGCAAGATTGGGACCAGAGAGCATCCCAATGGAATCTATTCATCTTGCAGGGCCAATGTCAATAGGAAAATAAGGACATTTCTCCAAATTAGTGTGCAACTCCTTCTCAATGCTGTTGATGTGACTACCTTCCAGTATGTTTAAATGCTTTTTTTTTTTTTTAGTACAGCAGTTGCTGCTGATGTTGCTAAATTATAGTTTGTGAATGTGTACTTTTCCCCCCACATGTGTGGGTGTCAGATATGTCACTAACCTAACAACCTAACATTTGGTGTATCTCCAAAGCTCATTGAGGCTGATCTCAGAGGAGTCATTCTGCGGGAGGTAGTCGATGTTAATTCATAGGTTGCTTCCACTTTTGTCTCAGAAAGGCAATAGGCTGCCATCGTAACACGGTTTTGGGGTTTCACTTCATGGGGAAAGTAGAAAATTGCCCTGTGAAGCTAGCTCCACCCAGTAATTATTTAGAATTCAGGTACTAAAAATGCACCATTTCTGTGAGTTTATATTAATGGCTTCTGTGAGCTAAAAAAATTAAAAAATATTTTACTTCTCCTCTGCCAAAACAAGCAAACAGCAGCAGAAAAGACCAAACTAAGAAGATAATTTATTTCAGAATCTTTAAGTGGGGGAAAGAGTTTTTAAATTCATGGCTCAGAACTTTAAGAACACAACTTAATATATTTAAGGACACTGGATCCACAAAAGAAAAATAAAAACAACCAGAGAGGGGCTCTGACCTCAGAGTGTGTGTGTGTGTGTGTGTGTGTGTGTGTGTGTGTGTGTGTGTGTGTGTGATGGGGCAGGACATAGATAAGAAAATAAGTTAATTAAATAGTTTTATGTCCTGATTAGGACTGTAAGGAAAATAACAGGAAATGTGCTGAAGAATAGCACAGGATACCACCTACTTTGGCTAGGACAGCTAAGACAGACATTCCTGAGAGAGTGACATTTAAGCCAAGACCTGTAGGATGAGAAGGTACAAGGGCGTGTTTGCTGTCTCTGGCAATTTACTTAATGTTACTGAAATGGTGAAATAGATAACTTATGTTTCCCTGTCCAACCCAATTTTCCATTCCTTTCTCAGTGCCAAGGAACTAACATTTAAAGGTTAGTGCAGGAGCTTTCTTAACCCTAAGCCCTGTGAGATGGGGTGACTCCAACTCCTAAAGAGGAAAGCTATTTTGGAGGTCAAGAAGCTTGGCCAAGGTTATACAGAGACTATAGCAGCCTTGGTTGAGGAGTGCCATGTCAGGAAAACACAAGCATTGACTGCTTTTCTTTTTTCCAATTGTTGACACTATTTTCTATTTGTTATGTGAAGTGCACTGTACTAAATATTTTGTATGATGAGTAGGATTGAACATGTCAGGTGTGGCAATGGCATACTAGGTAGAAGGACCAACATGAGCAAAGGTAGGAAGAAGGGAAGTCTCCGGGTATATGTGCAAACAGAGCTGTGTAGCTAGAATATAGTGTATATGATGGGAAGGAGAGGATAATAAGGCAACAATGTCACTCAGGGGACACTGCAGAAGATTATTCTCTAAGTGATGAGGAGTCATAAATAGATTTTGAGTGATTTCCATGATTGTTTCTCTATTTACTGGTATAATTTGCATTGTCTTCACTGGTGCCTATTGTACTCTGTATGGTTTGTAGAAGCATCTGTGGCCATTACATGTTTCCAGGTATGCTCTTTTGTTTGATTATAAGCCTCCTTGACAGCAGTGCCTGGTGCAGAATAGGTTCTTAAATGTTGGTTGAAGGAGTCTACACGCTGTTAACACAAATCTGGCTGCAGTAGATAGAATGTACAGTATAGGAAACAGCCCAAAGACAAGAGAGGAGGAATGAAATAGAACATGAAAAAAGAAGGGTGGATTTGATGATTGTAACATAAATTGAGAGAGAGAAGCCTATGACCTATGAGAGATAATTTAGAAGTTAATGTTGGTAAAACACAGCAGCTATGACTGGATCTGTGTTGGGAATGTGGTAGAATGAGGATGGGGTCAAAGGATTATCAAAGCCTCCCAGAAGATATATGTTGGTGAAGTAGGCAGAAGGAATCCTGCTGAAGGGAAGGAAACACTAATCAGAAAGATGTGTCTCATTCAGCTGCTTCCTCCACCTAGAATTCTCACTTGCTACCAACCATAAATACTCAGACAGCTATCCTTTAGAAGCATTTCAAAATCCTCTGCCTTTTGGATGCCCATAAGATTCTCTATCTCTAGGTATGATCACTCCCTCCCCTTTAAAATATAGCATTCTGTATCTCTCATTTGGCACATTATATTATACTTATTGCTTCTCTTACCTCTCCCTAACTGATCCTACTCTCTCTAGTGTCTGTGCTCATACAACTTTACTCATTTAAGTGGAACAAATGTCCCAATTCCAGAGCTTTGCCTTTAGATCCAAGGAGAAGGGGAAGACGTCAAGAGTGACCCCAAGGTATTTGCCTGAACAATCACAAGAGTAGAACCACCATTAACTGAAATGGAAAAGACTGAGTGAAGAACATGGTCGGTAGGAAAGAGCAAGAAGTCTGTTTTGGACAAGATATGTTTGACATGTCTATCAGACAATGCATTGAAAATGTTGAGTGGGCAGTGATGCCTATAGAGCACCTACAGAAGCAAATGAAAGGTAAATTACCCCCTTACTCCCATTAACATCCCTCTGGAGGTATGCTCTCACATTTAAAGTTATGAGGGATTGGCACAGAAAAACAAGTTCTATGAAGAATAAATCCACAATAAAAAGTTATAAAACTCAGGTGATTTTTAAAACATAAGTGAGCATAAAAAGACCCAGCTAAAAGGAGAATTGGAGACTCATATACTTTAGATAATAGAATAATTGCCTAGAGATTTCTAAATAAGTAGATTTAAATGAATAAGGGCATAAAGGAAGGAATCAGGAGTATAGGAAAAGAACAGCACAATGAAAATAGAATTTCTAGAAGCTGGAAAAATGCACTAATATTAAAAACCCATTGAACAAATAAAACAACAGATTAGATACAGTTGAAGAATATCAGCAAATTAGAAGATCTATCTGAAGAGAATTAACAAAGAACAAAAAAAAAACCCAAACTATGAAATGAACATAAAAAAATATAGAGAGGAAAAGAAAAAAGATGTCTACTCTATGCCTGATATGAAAAGGAAAGGGAATGAAGGGAAAGTTAATGAATATTTTTAAAAAGTGAAAAAAATGACTTGGAATTTCATTGACAACAAGAAGTCCTGCATCTCAAAATCAAATTCACACCTGGGTGCATCAGAGTGGAAATGTAGAAATCTGATAAGAGAAGATCTTGAAAGAACTCAAGATATGAGACAATTTATTTAAAAGGAATATTTAGACTTAGACTTCTTAACAGCTACAATAGAGACCAGAGAACAATGGGGTAATATATCAATGTGCTGAGCAAAAGAAAAAATATATATGTATGTGTGTGTGTGTGTGTGTGTGTGTGTGTGTGTGTGTGTGTGTGTGTGTATCTACTCAAAGATATGCTCCAAAAAAAAAAGTGTGGGATAAAAGGAGCAATGGTGTCTGTTTTAGTATTTTTATGTTTTTGTTTTTTTGATATGTTTCAAAAGTAAAATAAAAATTCTTTATTTATTTATGTACCTATATCTATCTAAAGCAGTATAGCTTCTGGCTGCTACCTTCATAGATCTTCTCCAAGGAATTATATATTCTATATTTGAGTTAATTCTGAAGATAGTTGTCATTACAGAAGAATTGGTCTTGATCAAAATAGCCTGAGATATTCTTTTTTAAAAAGCAAGGAAAGTGGAAAGTGCTTTTGTGGAATAATAAATGTTTGTAAATATATGATATAAATGAGACATTCCTAAGGGAAATGTAAGAGAAAAGTTTTTGTGTGGAAAATGGAAATAGGGACTGTAAAAACGATGGATGCTGGGAAACTGATATTTAAAAACCAATAAGGGATATAAAGGTACGAATAAAGAGACCAGTACTATACTGAGAGATGAAATGTAGCAATAAAAATTTCTATTTGGGAAAGGAGCTTTCCAAAGAGAGTGTCTGTAATTCTATCATTTGGCAAAGGTTTGAGCCCTCTTTTGGGGTGCCAGAAAAAATGCTTAAATCACAATTTTTATAGTTTCTTTCAATGGAACTTCAGGAAAATGGCCAAATATTCATAACTGAGTATGGATCCAAATCTGATGGGCTGAGTCGTGCACTATATAGGGATTTGGGCCCTCAATTTGGCTTCTTCTTTGCGTTCTGGGGCCATCTTTCATACAGGGAAAACATACTGAGCCTGACTCTGTGCCAGGCAATGTGCACGGTGTCCAGCAGTCCTTCATTTCTCCAGGCCATCATTTTCCTTGGCAATTATTTCACAACCCTTTTCTCCCCTCAACCTCTTCCAATAATTTATCCATCCTCCTCTCTTATAGCTGATGGTCTTTCTCCTCATCTCATTAAAAAAATAGGAGTTAGCAGAAGAGAACTTTCACAGTTTCTACCAAACACATCTACACAACCACACTCATCCTGCCCTCTAGTTATAATGAATGAACTACCTGGACTCCTACGTGGGGCCAGACCCTCCATAGGATCCTGTTTCTCATCCACTCAACACTTGACTTGAACTATTCTCCTCTTTCTCCTGTACTCTTTGTCCCAGGATCATTTCCAATATCATCCAAGCACCTCCCTTGATTTTGTGTTCACTTCAAGTTCCCATGTCTCTGAACTCCTTTGAATAAATAGTAATGATGATGATGATGATGATGATGATGATAATAATAACAATAAATCTTCTACAAAGAATTGTCTGTATTTATAGTTGCCACTTCCTCTTCTCTCATACTTTGTTAAAGCCTTGACAACCTTTGTGCTGTCAAGTCCATGGGTCCATATCTCAGTCTTCATTATTTGATACAGTTGATGATTCCTTTCTTTTTGAAACAATTTCCTTACTTGGCCCCTACTTTACCCACTTCTCCTGGTTCTCCTTTCTATCTCAGTGAGTGTACCTTCTCAGTGTCTTTTGCTATATAAGGTCATTTTTTATATTCCTGATCTTTAGCAACTGGAATGCCCCACAACAGTCCTGGGAATCCTTCTCGAAGTAAAACCCCTCCCCAGGTTATCTTATACAGTTCCATGACTTTAAATGCTCTCTCCATTGATAATTTCCAAATTTATATATCAAACCTCACCTTTATCTTGAAGTCCATACTTTATGTCTCCCACTTGGTATCTCCACTTGAACATCCAATCAGATGTCAAACTTTACATTTCCAAATATCAACTCTTCATTCTCAGTCTTCCATCCCCAATCTTCTCTTTCAGTCCCTCCCCACCCTGTTTACCAGTGCCTCCTCTCTGTTAGCTGCTTAGATAAAAAATCTTGACATCATCTTTGACTCCCTCCCACCTCTTAACTCACTTTAAATTTGTGGCAAACTCTATTGGTTTTACTTTCTAAATATATCTTAAATCTGATAACTTTTTTATGATCTCCAGTACTACTAACCTAGTCAAAATTACCATCATCCTTTGCCTGTACTTCTAACTGGTCCTGCATACTTGTTCTACATAAAGCCATCAGGAGCCTTCCAAAATGTAAATTGGGCCACTTTCCTCTTTTGCTCTCAACCCTATATGACTTTCAGCTCATTTAGGGAAAACAGTAAATTTATATCAAAGTCCTGTATATCCCGACATGCAGTGGAGATGTTATATCTCTGACCTATCTTCTCTTACTCTTCCCTTCTCTCTATCTACTGCATCCAGGATGGCCTGAGCATGTACCCACCTTTCCCTTCACCTTCAGTGTTTTTTGCCTGAATGCTTTTCCTCAGATACCTGCATTTCTTCAGGATTCTACTTAAATGTCACCCCATCCAAAAAACCTTTGAAGACCTTCCTATATAAATAGTACCTTCTTCCTGTCACTTTCTATCACTTACTTTGTATTGAAATGTCTCAAGGGTACAAAGTTTCCTCTGAATTTCAAGATAGTGTTTATTCTCAATTAATTGAAAATTTGGAAACAATTTAGATTTTATTGATTTGGGACTCTGATAATTTAGAATGGAGTTCAAATTATACACACACAAACACATATATATAATTTATTTTCATTTATTTTCACTAAAAAGTGAAAAGAATACATGAGGGGCTGTTGTGTGTGGTGGAAAGGAAACTGGACTGAGATTTGGGTGGTCTGGATTCTAGCCTCAGGCCCATTACCCAAGACTGTGCCCCTGGGCTTATCAGCTGAACTTCCTGGGGAGATTTCCTTTTCCCTCTGGGTTTCTTCCTCTGTAAAATGAGAGTATTTAGTAATGCTGCCACTGGGAAGTCAACCTGATGTTCTGAGTTAGCATCACTTAGAATTAACCCTGGTTCATTTCGTCCAATGACTATGTGTCAAACAGCTACCATGTCCAAAGTACTATGTTAATTACAATTAGAAACAAAAGGTACTCATATCATATCTCATAGGAAAAAAAAGATCTTGCATATTAAAATTAAAGTCAATATGTATTTTTAAAGAAAGGATGTAGTATAGTTTTGTACCCTACCCTCTTTAGATGAGGAGACTGAGCTGATATTGAGAGAAGTGAAGTGGCTTATTCAAAAATACAGTTTTTAAGCAGTAGAGTTGGGATTTTCCAAACAGGTCAACAAGTTTGATAACTCTAAAGACAGAATTCAGTTAATTTCTCCAATATTAGCCACTTAAAAAATCAGAGTATAGATCCCAGGGCTGAATGCTTCTTTTCTATTATGATAACCTTTTAGAAGCAGTCTGAGAGGTCTTATTGGGAGATGGTCCTTATATTTTTGCAGCTTGATAGTTTATCTGTACCAATATGCAAAAGCAGGCAGGATTTAAATGCCTAGAGATGAATAGCCTCTCCACCTGTGTATACAGTCCAGTGTTTGGACAGGATGAGCTGTAATTAATTTAAACCAATAACTGAGAAATGAAACCCACCACTTCTATACCCGTCCCATAAGAAAGGATGATGAAATCTACAAAGGGTACCTGAAACTGCCCATAAGGAGCAGCCATAGTTAATGCCTGGGTCAACACTAACCACCTTTGGTTTAATTTACAAAAACTATGAGAGAGAAAGCCACAGGAGTCTCGACACACTCATTCTAACTATGAACTAATTTCTCCCAGACAATCAGGGAACCTTCTTCTAAGAAATTTAGTATCTTAAATCTGACCTTCCTTAGTGACCTTAGAATGAAGAAAAAAATGGCTGCCAGATTGAAAGAGAACTCTTTTATTTTTGGCCAGACTCTGATCAGCAGAGAAGTAAGATTATGATGCCTATTGGGTGAACACTCCTGGGGAGCCTTCCCTCAACCTATAACTTCAGAAACAAGGAGTAACCACATGGAAAAGAGGGGCTGCTGGAGGCTTTGCAAAGCTGGTTTTGCATGAATAAGATCACCAGTTATAAAAGTCAAATATGTCTTATCTAAAAGGTACTTGTGTTACCAAGTGTCAACCCCTTCACTTTATAAATATGTCCTCAAGCTTGAAAAGCACTGGCCACAGCATTATCACATTGATCTGTAAGGTAGGGTAGGTAGGTACCATTCTTTCCATTTTTAATGAGAAAATGAGCTCAGAAGATGTTTAGTGACTCACTCAAAGTCACACACAGATTGTCTGGGAGAAGGAGTCTGAACCACAGTGGTGTCCTCTGAGTTTGGTAACTACCTGGCCATGGCTAATTTTATAAAGCAGGACCAAAAGCTCATTGAAGTAAGGTAACTTATCACAATTACCTGGAGAATGAGTACCAGCGCTGAGACGCCAGCGCAGGCCTCTGGTTATTTAGCAATGCAAAGGTGAGCAGACACTGCTCATCACACTGACACATCTCCCAGGGCAGCATGCTGCTTTCTTTCTTCCTGTCCCCTAATGTCTCAGGGACTTGCCCACCTATTTTTTTCTACCACTATCACCTCCCTTCCCACTTGGATTCTACTGAAGGAAATGCCACAGAATCCTGCCACACATACTTTCCCTTCCTTCACCTGGCCCTGAGAACCAGAAAACTCTTTCAGTTTTGTAGACTTTTGTTTTCTTTTCAAATTTAATAGCTATGGGGAAATGAAGTTAAATGATGTACCAACATTTCCAGTTGCTAGAAAAATTTAAAGTAATAGTAATTATTTTCCTAAGATAATAACTCTAAGTGCTTAGCATAGGACTTGACCTACTAGATGTTCAATCAATGGTAGATAGCCTCATTATTGTTATAATTACTCTTGGCCATTCAGCTAGTTAGAAACAATCTGGTCTTCCAACTCTGCATAGTGCTTTGTCTGTTGGAGTTGCTTCATGGGGTTGTGATGCTTAAATTGAATAGCACAGGTAACAGAGAGGTTGTGAACTTGGAAGAGAGGGTGTAAGGCTCACAAGCTGGGGCATATTGCAGCTTATCAGTTACTCAGGAAGGGTCAGCTAAACAAAGTTCCTGCAGGGGTGCAAGGAACGCAGGGCTCGGACAGAATGTGTATTGCTTGGCTGCTTGACAGGGATAAAGAAGCTGAAGGATTTATCTGACTGAAGAAAAAGAACTGATGACAGAGAGGGGCAGAAACTATCCTTCGTGCTGTCTGCTCTGCCTGTGGGGTTCAAACCTTTTCTCCTTTGGGTCCAGAGTGAAAAGAGATGATAATGAGAGAGGAAGATTTGGAGAATGCAAGAGGGTTTAGAAGCCTGAGGAAAGGGAAAGTTACCTTCCTGAGCCTCAGACTACTTCTAAACTATCTGATCACATATTGGCCAAGAAATCGCCCAACTCCCCCAAGCATGCTCTCCTTCCTGCTCCACTGAGAACAGCCCCCACACTCATACATTTATTTCCATCTCTGTCCCAGACAGCAGCAGAGGCTGGTGACTCCACATTCCCTTCAGCTCCTCTCAACAAGCCTTTTCCAAGACTCCCCTCTCTAGACGGATGGACACCCCGCCCTTCCCCAGGCTGGCTATGTGGAGTCTGTCTTTTTCCTCCCATCTTTTTACACTTGTGTATTTGGTCTTTGACGCAGGGGTTGACCCCACATGTTATATTACTGTGTGCAGAGCACATTCTGCAGGCAAATGACTTACAGCACATGCTTTATCTTCTGTTCTTTCAATTAGAAGCATGATTTAGAAGATGAATGTTTATGACATGACCCAAGGAATTCCATCCTCCTCTGGAAAACTGTGTAGGAGAGAATCCTAATGGACAAAGAGTACTGTCTTCTGGGTTCCCGCCAAATGTTTGGACTGGTTTTAAAAAGCCTCTGCAATCACCTTTTACTGTTTATTATCAACTTGTAACTTCATCATAGTCTCTAGGTTGTTTTGAAGGGAGTGGTGACAAATGAGTAAGCATCTCGTTTGTTCTTTATGGAGGAACTAATTGCAATTGCAATGCTGATGTGTTAATTCCATATTAGATGACCTCTTGACCAAGCACCTTAAAAGGTCCTGCAGCTCTCCTCTCTTGCATTGCACTGGGGCTGGGGCTGAGGAAGCAAATCTGAGGTCAAATCACATGGAAGGGCTGGTGTTTCACAGTGGAAGAGCAACTTACTGTCAGTGGAAAACAACCAAGCCATGTCTGTGTCCTGTGGGTCCTTGGGAGGTGGTTTGGCGTGATGAAAATGGCACAGGGTTTGTCAGTCCTGGTCCAGTCACTTGGGGAAGTGACATAAGCACTCTGAACTTCTCAGTTCATTATTTGCAAATGGGGATAATAATAGTAGCCGCAGGGGTATTGACAGAGTTAAATAAAATAAATATGTGTAAAGAGGATAATAATAATAATAATAATAATAAATACTCCCTGCTGGGTTTTTCTTTGACAGATTTCTTGCCATCACTATGACCCTGGGGAAGGGAAAGAGGAGATGCTGCCTCAGGAAAGAGAAGGGTATTATATAAGAGAATCCTGATCAGAGAGAAAGGGAAATTGAAACTCCAGAAAGGATTCTAAGAAAATAACTTTTAGGAAATCCTAGAAGAGAGAGAGTTGTCATGGAAGATTGAGAAAATGATAAGTCCCTTTAAAAAATTTGTGCATTAAACATGACATCTTTTAAGTGGTGGATTGGAAAAGGCAAAATGCCAACATAGCAATCAGAAAGAGGGAAAAGATTTTCTTCAAAAATGAAGTTAATACATACGAATTCATAGATATTTGGGGGCCTAGAAAAGATTGTAGCACCCCAAGTAAATTGTCCCATGGAAACAAAGAACCCCACTCAACGGCTAGAATAGACCCTACCTGGGTGTGTGGGAGAGAGGTCAGGCCTCTGTAGTGCCAGGAAGCTACCTAGTGATGTCCAGCCAGTTGTTCAAAGACCAGTGAACATGCCATGTGATAGAGCCAGCAGCTAGCTGCCACCACAAGACAAAACCAGCAGCGAACAGACAATGAGTTTCACCAGCTATGAACTTTAGCCACAGATATCAGGCAAGTGTTCAGGGTACAGACCTAGCCAACTGCGTTGGGGGACCAACCCAGCTGGGAGACCCTCTTCCCCATCACCATGAGGACACTGATCTTCCCTCTTTAGCAGATGCCATTGTGGTTGGAGGAGGTGGGAAACACGACTAATTAACCATTTTCCCAAAAACATGTAGGTTATCTTAAAGAATAAACTTTAGGAGACCGTTTTGAATCTGAACCCCTGTAAATGAAAAAAATTATCTCTCATCCACCACCTCTCCCACCTTCTGGCCCTGTAAGATGGGCCTTATGAGGACATTAGCTGCAGATAAATTAAAAGGCCCAATGGACTTGTGCACTATTATATTTAACCCCACTCTGAATTTAATATCACATTGGGCAGAATCTCTCAAAATGAAAAATTTTAACTAAAGTTACTTTCAAAGAAACTTCTCATTCCTAGAATATTAAAATGTAGTTTATACATATTAGGAAGAAATTTGTATATTTTTATTGGTCACAAGCTGATTTTATTTATTACAACACTGAAAGAAAAGACAAATGAAAATATTTCCTTGTGTTTTAGTTAGCTTATGTTTTATATTGACCATAATTCATATATTTTTTCCTACTAGCCTACAAATGTGTGTGTGTGTGTGTGTGCAGGGGGGAGGAGTGAAGACATCATAGCAATGTCCTCTTTTTTAAGTGTGATTACACATTTTTACCACATGGTGCTCCTTACCTCTCTCCTTCTTAGTGCTCCAGAGTATGGATCTTCCACCTTAGCCAAATGCCAGTCAATTTTTGCTACTGTCCCTTTCCAGATTTCTCCTAATTCATTTGTCACCCATCTTTACTTAATCAGCCCAAATGCTCTCTGTGAAAGATATTATCTCCATCCTGAAGATAAACAACGGAAAGGCAGAGTTAAGATATTTCTAAATATATTTAGCTCATAAAAATGATGAGAAGTTTGGTATGAGCCCCAAATCCTTGTTAAAATATGATTCTTAGAGTAGGCCTGACAACTCCAAACTATAATCTGGGGGTTGAAGGTAGATGTCAGAGTGCTCTGGCCTCTCCTGGACCTCTAGGAAGCTGGCTAAGGGGAGCAGTAAATAAATGTTTGCCCATACTGCCTTTTCTCTTTCAGAAATTTCTCCAGAGAAGACTACCAACAAGGGCCAATAAATGAACCCTTCTTAGCTATCTGAGTAAGAAAGACACACACGGTTCTTTTTCAGAAAACAGAACAGCTACCCCTTTTCCTGCCGTAAAAACAGAAAGTGAGTATTGGGGTTCCCACGGAATTCCTCCAAACCTGAAGCAAATTGCAAACCTGCAGCACCACTTAGAAAGTGTCTGTCAGATCCTCAGTGTTCTCCAGATCTGAGTTCTCTCTCCAGCTGCTTCTGAAGGGGGCAGGGACAGTGACAGTCATGGCGTGGTTACTTTTCCTTTAGGCCAAGGTTCTTGAGAGTTTTAAACATTTTAGTGCCAAATTTAACAATCGAAAACCTAATTTTAACTCTTCTTCAAATTCAGTTCACCTAGAAATCCATTATGTCAGAGGGAACGTGGAAGTGATAATGCTGCCTGCCACTCTGAGGGGACCAGGGCCTAGCTTAACTGGTGGTTCTTAAACTTTATTTTTCCTCCCAAAGGAAACATTATAACGAAGTCCAATACATACAACAGCTGAGGCCCACAGCTCTGGGTGGAACAGAAAGAGCCTGGCCTGAGGGCTTGCTCTTTTTGACCCCACCACACATCCACGGGACACCCTGTTCGAACACCATGGTCCACACAGTATAATTTGAAAATCACTGCATAAATAAGAAATGTGAGTGACCAAACCACACATAAAGAATTATTACCAAGGGCCCCCATCAGCGTTATGCTCGTACTTTGAGGAATTATGATTCATCAACCAAATAAGAACTTAGTGCCACTTCTTCAAAGGAACTTTGCCCCAGGAACACTATGCACACAGAATAGATTTATTGTATTGCCACAGTGGCCATTTTAAATTATAGCAAATACTATCCCTTTGCTTTGGTTCTACTTAAATATTCACTTTAGATGCATTTTTTACTGACCCAGACACAGTGCTAGAGTTAATAGGGGTCAAAAATGTTCAAAATATGAATGTATCTCTGGAAACTCCTAATATAGACAGTATGAAAACACACACACGCGCACACACACACACACACACACACACAGAGTGAAATAATAATTAAAGTTAAGTGACAATTCAAGACAAGTGAAGAGATGCTACAGGAAAATATGTGATTAAAGGCCAAAGACATTGTTCAGAAAATAATAGCTATGAAGACTCAATAATAAGATTGCCTTTTATCACAGTGGCATCCTAATTTCTATATCTAGAAAAATGAAGGTCAAGTTTCATTCACTTTGGCCTTGGTCATGTCTCATCTGGTATGTGTGCCTCAGTTCTGGATATCTCACTTTCAGAGAGCAGTAGCCCAAGGCTAAGGAGTGGGCTTTGATGTGGAATCATGTTCTGTGAAGAGGCATTGATGGAGGGGTAGCTGCTTTGCTTGGGGAAGGTGGGACCTTAGTGTGGTCCTTACTTTATTAGGGATTTTCATGAAAAAGAATATGGCCTGTCTTCCTACAACCCTACTTCCCCTTCATCCTTCCTACTCACCTCTCCTGTCAGACTGGCACCAGGGGGTGCCATTTACACAGATTACAATGTAAAGGGTGTTCCTGAGGTCTGTGCAATGAAGTGACCCAGCCACTGCTGTTATGAGAAGGGATTAGATTTTTAACATGTGACCTCGAAATGTAGATTAAAATGGAAAGAACAGAAAACAAGGGAAGTAAAATTTTGGTTTAGGATAAGGACATTTTAACATTGGGAAAAGACAAATGGACAGCTTGAGATGGAGATATTTGGAAAAAGGTCAGCTAGAAGGAGTCCATGCTTCTAAGATTAATGATGATAAGTTAACTGTGCCTCTGTGATGTGACCGGCACTTCATTTTTTTTGTAAGTGTTCTCCTTAATTGTCACTACAATCTTGTCAGGTAGGAACTATAATTATCTTTATTTTATAGATGAAGAAACCATAGCTTGGACAAATTGCTTTACTTTTGTAAGGTCACACAGAGAGCCATAAAAGAGCTGTCATTTGAGCTAAGGTCCCTCTGATTCCAGAATGCAAACTCTTAATGGTTATGCCACGTTGACTCTCAACAACGAGTTACAAAGCCTCATTTTTCTTAGTGTGTTCATCTGTTCAAAAGTAGTTAAATTTGATATACAAATAAAATTAGATCTTGACCTTGTTCATCAAAGAGTAGAATCATTTCCGTGAAACAAAGGTAAGTGAGCTAGATTTGCCTGGCTCTCACTATTCACTGATATGTGTATCTGGGACTCAGGGGTGAACTCGTACACCTGGGCTCCAGATGGGAAAACTGTCTTATACACAGCACCTGCCACCAGATCCAATTCCATCACTTTAGGCACCCAATGCACAAAAGATGTGCAAAGGCTCATGCTGGATATTTTGATTTTGTGATTTACCAAATGCCCTTTCCAAAAACAACACCTTAAGGAGGCACGATGTGGCCTTGTAGCTTATTTCAGAGCCATTGGTGGGAGCTGATGGGAGCTGAAGGGAGCAGAGCCCATCAGAACAACCGAGGTGCCTACTGTCACTTTGGAAATACTGAGATGAAAAGGAGAGATGAAACCCTTAACTGTGTGTGCATCCAATAGCTGCAGCTCTCCCATCACCAGTGCTGCGTCTGCCGTGAAGATCATGGGGAGGCCCTCACCGAGGCTTTGTTAGTGCTAAAACAGATGTTCCTTCAGCACGCACATCTTAGGTGGCCACTTTCACGGGGTGGAAAAGGATAATCTAAACCTTCCTGTTCTTGCCAAAATAACCATGTGTAGGTCTTTGTTCTGCAAGTCTCTGGAACACACAGATAGATTTCCAAGCAGTAGGAACCTCCTGTCCTGTTCAGTCTTTGAACAAATTCTTGTTCTGCCCATTTCACTCCAGTTTCCTGAAACTCTGGCTATCAGGCTCCCGTGGCTGGAGACTGTGAGAGCCTCTTTTGTAAGAAGTGTTCTCATAGCCTAAGCCATCAAGGCAGGCAGTGAGAAACACTGGGCTTAAAGCCAATGACAGCAGTGGCAGGTATCGCCTCGGCTTCCCCAGCTGAGAAGTTGCCCCCATGCAGGTCTGCTTGCCTCATCCAGCTCCTTTCCAGGGAAGAGGGTGGTAGAATCACTACCCATGGGCTGCGGTTGATAATTGCCTATCTGGGAAAAAAGTGGGCAGAGGACAGACCTGTTGTTCATTCAGATGCTTGTGGATTCTTTTGCTCTTTAAGTTGATAGAGAAACAAGCTGCCGAGCAAGAAAGCTAATCCTCCAAAGCAATCCAAACATAGAAGCCAGAAATTTGTATTCAGACCTTTTCTCCATTTTCCTTACGGATGAATTTGGGACATTTGCAGCAGAGAGAGAAAATAGAATGAGATGGATTTAGAAAAATGAGAAGTTAGAGAGTCTTGTAGAGAGGCAATGAGATAAAGTAAAAAGAAAAATAGACTTGGAGCAAGAACACTCAAATTCGGGCCTTGTCTCTGTGCCTGTGTGGCCCTAAGCAAGTTGCCTTTCAGCTCCAAGACCTGGGCCTCTCAAATCCGTTTTAGCTGTAAGATTAAGACCTAGGAGTTCTTGGTTATATAAACAGAGTTCTTCCAAGACCACAATTATTCCCATAATCATGAACTATTTATTAAGCAATCATTGTGTTACTTTCTGAAGATAAGAGCTAGAAGATATGGTCCTTCCAGGCTAGATAGCTGTGACATGGACCGACAACTTAACAAGTGAGAGTAAAAATTCAAGTAATTCACAATAGGAATTCATAATATAAATATTAAGAATTTAATAAGTCACCCCAAACAGTTCATATCATGGGACCATGAGTGAAAGGGGCCCATGTAGCTACATTTTCCAATTGGGGAAACCCAACTCCTGATGGCACCTTTTATTCTGAATTCTCAAGAAGCTAAGACACATAAGAACTCTTTGTTTTGGGGGAAATCCTAAGTGCCTGCACGGCAGAGCTATATTTCATTGCCTTTTGCCACAGACATGAAGGGATGATGGATCAAACAGAAGGTGCCCTACTGGAGTTCACTATGATAAATGCTAAATGACAAGACTGTATAGCTATCTCCAGTGGAGTGGATTCCCTTTTATGGATGGCCTTGATCGCCCTGGGGAGACTAAGAATGTTTAATTTAACTAATGCTCAGTAAGGAGAGGAATCAGGATCCAAACCCAGGCAGTCTGACTCCAGAGCAAACACTGTTTAACCCACCAGTCTACATTGCCTGTTTCAGAATTCCTCCAATCTGAGCAGTAGTGATTGCCAGTTCAGACAAAGGGACGACACTGATGTTCGTGGTTCTCGAGGCAAGCTGCATATTTGGATCACCTGGAAAGCTTTGTAAAAATGATCTGTGGCAGGCTCAACCCCAGTTGCCAGTATTCTTGGTTTGAGAGAAGGCCTGGGCATTGGTAGTTTTTAAAAGCTCTTTCTAGGTTGGGGTGATTCACAGTTGGGGTGTGAATCAATGATGTCCATAATGAAAAATGTCAGACTTCAAATAAATCACACTCAGGTTTAGGGCTGCTTTTGTGGGATATATCCATGGCAGACCTAAACTGATTGTTTGGGCAGCAGATACAAATTTTAAAATCCTCTAAGGACAGATGAAGCTCTGGATCCATGACAACTGGTCTTGGTGAAAATTCCCCACACATCATAGGCCTGCACTGGAGAACTCACCCAAAGGACACACCAGAAATGCATACTGGCTGCAAATACTTACTTAGGTCTTTGTTTCAAGAGGATAAAACTAACCGTTTAAGTTCCTATTAGTGAGTGAACCCTTTCTCCCTCCTCTCTAGCTTCTTGATACAGAGATTTTTTTCTGCTCCCCCATCACACCTTACTTCACGCCTCACAACAATGCCCCATGTAGGTGGGGTGAGTTACGCGATGGTGACTAAGGTAAGGGAATCCTCACGTGCAGCCCTGACCTTTCTTCCCTCCCAATTAGAAGCAGCTTCTCCAGAAAGCTCATACTCTGCCCTGCTCCATCTTGTTCTACAGGGTCTCTAGACGGGGAAGGTCAAGTATTCTAAGTGCCAACGGTGTGTAGTGACACTTCCTAATTCCAGGACACAGAGCTAGCTATGCCAGAGACCTTCTCGTTAACCAAGGTGATATTCCAACCACCTTTCTTTGGCTTATTCTTTAAATCTTAAATAGTCTATCTCTTAAATAGTTCAGAACTTGGATGGGAGAAAGAGAGGTGATATATATTGACTTCTTAAATAAATCCCATCAGTTCCCTTTAAAATGGCATTTTCCCCCAGCTGATTATGCACATAAGGTGAAAAACAAGAATATACTACAAATGCTCCCTACCCACACTATCCCACTGTTATACTGCAACTCTCACTATAATGCATTAGCTTTTTCTTGAAATAATAATAACCAAACCATTTGTAATCCACATGTTCCTACCCACAACTGGCAAACAGAATTTTAGGATTAATTGCAGGAGCTACAAAGAGCTTTTTGAAGATCCCTGCCCCCTCCCCCCGCAAAAAAAAAAGCCTTCATGAATATCACCAAAATGAATAGCAACCCCAGGCTTCAATGTTCCCAAGTGGCATGTCAAGTGTGATGCCTTCTTTTCCAACCAGAGACCAAGAGAAAAGACTTTTCTTCCAGGGTATGTATGACATGAAAAGCTCATTCTAGCAAAGGGGACCAGGCCCCTGTCATCTGACAGTAATGAGGTGCCCTTCCCTTGGCTTAAAAGGATCTGGAGGATGAGCAGATAACCTTCAGTCTAAATAAGTGATATCGCTGCTCTGGATGCTCTCTGAAGCATGCCTGGTTTCAGTGTGGAATTCCACGGGGCACGTGTCCCTCTTGGACTCCATCCAAAGGAGTAAGTTATCGGAAGGACCTCATTATAACATGGGTGCCAGGGCCAGTGTTATGGGCATGCTTCAGGGTAGCCGGTAAGGTTCTGATGCTAGCAAGTTAACCACTACATGCTGGTCGATATTGTCAAACCCAAGTTCCGTACTGAGCAACAATCCAGTTTGTCACTCGCCCATTCCCCATTCCTTCATTGTTCAGTTAGCTTCTCGCAGCTTTGTAGGGCGACTCTAGGTGTCTGACAAAATGAGCCTCTTGTTTGAAATGCCTAATCTAGAGGATTGTCTCCTGATCTGCTGTTTCCTGTTACCAGGACCTCTGCTTCATGCCATGCTCTTGGCTAATTGAAGTTGCTGAAGCCGTGAGAATTCTGCTAATGGACTTAGCTCTCCCATAAGGGTCAGACAACAATGCCATGTCATAACAGTGAAAGGAAGAGCCCAGATGGCCAGGCTCAGGTGGTAAAAGGCCTTCAAGATCTGCCTTGAGGCTCTCACTGGCTTTAGATTGAAAATCATCTTGGCCCCAACTACCAGTGTAAATGATTTAATGGCAGCTTGAAAAACACTGAGCTTAAACAGAAAGATGAGCACAGAGCAGGAATTTGGACTCCAGAAGAACTGCCTAGCACAGATTATTTTTCTATAGCATTTGACAAAGGAAGTAAGCATTTTCTTTTTGTTCGTCTGGACTCTGGCATTGTTTACTTTCTTTTTATTATTCTGAACAGCACTTAGAGCTCTGGCAATGTTTCTGTCCTAAAATCTTATTGTTAGAAGTTTATTTTTCAGCTGTTTCAAATCATTTCTGATAGAGCAAGCACTTTGCCTGGGCTCCTTGCTTTACCTCAGAAGAAATAAAGTTCACCCTTTAAATGACAATATTGATTGTCTACAGCTTTAGGTTTTCTACACTTAAGCTACAGGCTTCATTTAAAATCTGTGTTCCCTCATCCGAAAGGAACTATGGGAGAACTCTCCACTCCGCTGGTGTCTGGGTAATGACTTAACACCGTATTTTGGACTATTGCTGTGTTATGTCAGATTTTCACTGTATATACAGTAATTCATCGTCAATGGTGGTTTTGTCAACTTTGATTTTGAGGCACTGAAGTTTTATACTTGTGCTTGAAACTTAAAAAATATATAAGCTTTTAAAATTTGCAAAGTTTAATTCGGTCTTCTTTAAAAGGGAACTCAATTTGCTGTTATTTTGCCCCTGGTCCCCTGTAACGGGGCATGTGTGGGATGGTGTAGACTTTACATGCTGCCCTTTTGGAACAGGGACAAAATATCGTCACAGAAAAATGAGCCCTTCGGCCCTGCAATGATTTGTGCAAAGCTCATATTAGTTTAGCAGGCATTTCCTTGACACCTGTGAAGAGGCGGCATGTGAGAGTGTAGCATGATGCTTACAATGCCCCAGTCTAGAGCTGGACTATCCAACTGAGTCCCACTGCTCAGCCCTAGCGTCTTGAATGGTGGTCACAGTAGGCTATGTGCACCTCTAGACTCCAGAACCTGCTAATGTGACCTTATTTGGAAAAAGAATCTTTGCAGATGTGAATATATTAACGATCTCTGAGGTGAGGTCTTCTTGGATTACTGGGGCGGGTACTTTATCCAAAGATAAGTGTCCTTAGAAGACAGACACAGAAGAGGAGAAGACAGACAGAGACCAGAGTGATGCTGCCACAGGCCAGGGGGTACCTGGAGCCACCAGAAGCTGGAAGAGGCAAGGAAGGATTCTTCCTTAGAGCTTTTGGAGGGAGTATGGCCCTGCTGACACCTTGAACTTAGACTTCTGGACCCCAGCACTGTGAGGGAATAAATTTCTGTTGTCTTAAACCACCCAGTCTGTGGTCATTTGTTACAGCAGTCCTAGGAAACTAATATATCACTTACCAGCTAAATGACCTTGGACAAGTTATTTAACCTCTATAAATCAGTCCCCTCAAAGGAAAACCCTTGTCCCAGGGTTACTGTGGGGGTAAAATGCCTTAACACTGGCTTAAGACAGTGCCTGTAACTAGTGTGCTCTGTAAAAGTGTTTTCTGTTTGTTTGTTTGTTTGTTTGTTTCTTGGATTTTTTTCCCTATTAAAGCAGCAAGCAAATACAACACAGCTATTTCAATCCAGTAAGTGCTGGTTAAAAGTGTCACAATCTGAGAAATAGGAAAATTCTGAAAGAAACTGCTTCAGCTGATCTCAGTGCCTCAGCAACATTTCTCAAATGCTGAAGAATATGAAGCAGGAGCAGGGCTCCCTACAAAAGCCATTATTTAAACACCTCTAAACCCGATTAGTTTTGGAGAAGCGTGACTTCTGGCAGTTTACATTCTGAGACTCTAAAAACCCACGTTACACACTATGTGTATGTTTACTCAAACCTCCCCCTCTCTGGGGTCTTTGTCCCAGCCTAGGGGTGAGGAACTGCTCCCCTTTGTGTGGAGATGGTGACCTCCGTATGGAGAAGATTGTTAGCAAGCCGCAGTCTGGGGGTGGGGTGGAATTGGTGCCTAAGAGGCCATACTTCTCTGTTCTTGCCCTTAGGATCACAGTTCTATTTTGCTGTGAATCCTGGTGTCTTAGTCCATTCAGGCCGTTCTAACAAGATACCACAGACTAGGTAGTTTATAAACAACAGAAATTTATTTTTCACAGTCCTTGAGGCTAAGATGCCCAAGATCAAGGCACTGGTAGATTTGGTGTCTGGTGAGAGCCCGCTTCTTATATGGCCATCCCTTAGCTGCAACCTCACAAGGCAGAGGAGTGAGGGAGCTGTCTGAGGTCTCTTGTACAGGGGTGCTAATCCCATTCCTGAGGGTTCTGTCTTCATGACCTAATCACCTCCCAAAGGTCCCACTTCCTAATATCACCACCTCAGAGGACAGGATTTCAATGTACGAATTTGGGGGAGACACAAACATTCAGACCATAATCCTCAGGAAGGCACAATTCTTAGAGTGTCTTCTAAGAAGAAATTATAGGTGTGAAACCCCATGTCAGTGAAGACTCAGAGAAACTTAGAGCTCAGAGGGGCTCAACAAATCACTTCAACCAACGTTCCCATTCCACAGATAAAGAAAACGAAGCTTTTCAGGCACAATGGCTGATCCCAGTGCACACAGGACCTGGTGGCAGAGCCGAGTCTATCTCAGGTCCCTCACTCAGGGGCATTTGTTCCAGTAAATAGACCCGGATGGGAAAGACCCGAGGGGCCAGAGCAAGCATTAGAAGTTGATATTTATTACTGCTAACCTTACGGCTTAGTCTGAGCATTACCTCCAACCCACGTTTGCTTCTGTTACGGATCAAGCCAATTCTCAGCTCTTCCAGCATCTTCCTGACATTCCTAAGGCCTCCAGAACACAAAATGCGTATGGGTGAGTGAGCATGTGAAGGTTAGCACTGGGCTTTATATCTCTGAGTATGTTTTCTAAAAGCAACAACAGTAATAATTCCCTGTCAGGATAATTGGGGGAAATTCGAGTATTCATGCCTATTACAGCATCTGATTTATAGTGTATGTGAGATATAGATTGGCTATTGTTATTTTTAGAACTACTAATATGACTACTCACTATGGCTCTTCTTTGGTCAAACTTAATAATAATAATGATTTACCAGAATAGTTATGCACATGAACTCAGGAACTAGACTTCAGGAACCAGGGTTCAAATCTCAGTTCTATTCTCACAAGCTGTAGGACCTTAGATACATTATTTGATTTCTCTGTGCCTCAGTTTCTTCATCTGTATAATCAGGATAACAATAATACATACCACATGGAGTAGTTGTAAAGATTAAGTGAATCAATAAATGTAAAATTCTTAGAACAGTAACTTGATACATGGCACATACCCAGTTAAGAGTTCATCACTATATCACTTTTACTTGTACCACAGGATGATGATGAGAAACAAATGGGATAATGAATTTGCAGCATGCAGTGTATTCAACTGGTAATTATCACCATCATCATTATCAAATGACTGGATCTCTGGGCTGCCATGGTCTGTTCTTGTATTTAAGAGTTAATGCTTCTTAAGCCATACTTGTAAGGAGTAATATGCAAAGGGTGTGTACTTAGAATAACACTGAGCTGAGAGCCAGGTTTTTAAGAGTCTTAGGGCAGCTTCCGCCCACTGCTAGTATGTCATTTAGGGTGACACTGATGCTCTTAAGTGACAGGAGTACCCTAAGTGGAATGGTTGTTTGGTCCCTAAGGTTTTCCCTTTTTTGGGGAATGGGCTCAATGCACAGAGTTTGTTCTCCAGTGCCCATGTGTGTGTAACACGTCTCTGTCCCCTGGTTATAGTTGACCAGCTCTGTGATGGTCCCCAACCCAGTTTCCAGGAATTTTCAAACTGGATATAAGGAAGTAGGATTAGTCCGTCTCTGGTTGCTGTGCAGTGTGAGGTGGGGAGTCTTCAGCAGCCAAGTTTCCTGCCAGTCTGGTAGGAGAGAATGAAATTGATGTGCAGAAAGACAGGAGTGGCACATGGCAGGAACCCTGAGAACATGTGAAGCCCTGGGACTCCATTACATCCCTGCCCTTCCCAAGTAATGCGAGAGAGCCCATATCCTTCCAATATATCCTCTGCTTTGCCTAAATAGTATTTACGTTACTTGCAACCAAGAGAATATTTCTCTCTCTCTTAGAACCAACACACTCCTGTTCTGCCAAATTCTCCTGACGTCTCCCACCAACCCTAGTTTGTGCCACAGCATGTTATACCTCTCTCCCCATGGTACTTCCTGGTCTCTCTGCAGTACTAAGCTTCTTGAAGATGGTGTCTGGGTCTTGTTTGTCCCAAATTTCCCTCACCTGACCTAGTTCTGGGGTTCAATCATAGTCTGACTTTGTTTTTAAGTGAATATGTGAATGACGTAGAATGCATACAAACAGTAGCTGAATGATAGGTCAGATCATATCCATGATCTTTTCCAAACAAGATTCTTTACTGTGATCCTATGTTGTTTATCAGGGAGATTCTGTAGAGTCTTAATGGATAGTTCCAGAACTCCAGAGATTCAAATTTTACTTCCATATCTACATCTTTCATCTTTCTTGACACAGGTGTGTCTCTAATACCACTCTTATAGTTTTGAGTCATGAATTACTATTATCACTATTAGGTTCACAAATGGAGTAAGAAGAGATTAAGAAGGAAGAGAGACTTAGCAAATGAAGGATGATTTTATGAAGAGCTAAGAAGATGCTCTTCTTCATCTTTAATGAATGAGAGAGAAATCTCCAGAATTAGAAGTGAACCGAATTGTAAGTATGAAAGTCAGAGTGAGAAAAATCAGTGCCTGCAGGCACCTCATCTTATTAGTCAGCACAGTGAAACAACTAAATCGACAAAAGCTATAAGATGTTAGAGTTCTCTGTTCCTGGCCGCCTAAAAAATTGTTTTCATTTCCCAAAGTGCTTAACTTGATCCCAGAGTATGGTCTGGTGGAAGAGACATGGCTGCAGAAGGACATGAATGACTAAGTCTACTTCCTTCATGGAGAGAGATGGGGGCTTTGGGCAGTTTCTTTGAAGTCCCTCTAGAGGCTTCTAAAGATGTGTAGTGGCATCTGGTCTTTAATCCTATGCATCAAACTTGCTGATTTTTTGCTCTGGACCATCTGTTTCTCTCCTTTCCCTGGAACCCTTCCTTTGTGACAAGTAGGGATAGAAATACTATATTTTTATTTCTTTCTGTTTTGCCTCCCCACTGCAGTCACAGCATCGGAAAGGGAGAATTTATTTGTCTGACAAAACACTGAAAGATTAGACACAAAGTGTTGACCTCGGTATCTGCAATACATCTATAGGTCAGATGCCTTTTCCCTTTACTCTCTGGTAGGAAATGAGGGACACTGAGCATAATCTTGTGACCATGTAATGTCTGTGCCCAACACAGAGTTTGCACTAGTTGCTGTCATCATAGTTATGAGGAACAGGGACTCTGGGATCTGACCACCTGTATTTGAAATCCAGCTGAGCCCGTTCCTACACAAGTGCCTGAAAAGTTATCTAACCTTTCAGACCTAGACTTCTAACCTATAAAGTGGAATAATGTAGCACCTACCTCACAGAGGCATTGTGAAAAATAAATGAGATAATACACATAAAGCATTTCATCCAGTCTCTGGCACTAAGTTAATTCCCATGACTATTAATTATTATTACTATTTATTATGATAATAGTATTTCTAATAATAAAAATGGGAGAAAGTTCTGCAGTGGCCAGAGAACTTGCATCAAGAAAAGTGTTATGTAGTCACACAGGCTTTTCCTTGAGGTCTTCCCACTCCAAGGAATTTGATATTTCAATATGTGGTACCTGAAGATCAGAAATGGCTGTTTTCAAACTTGCGAATTCCTTAGGGACCTTTTCTCCATTGTGTTTCATCTGGTCATGCCCTCGCGTTTCAGTGTTTGTGATCATTCTAGACCAGCTCTGAACTGGGGCAACATTGTTTTACGGTAAGACTAGCACCATGCTGACCTAAGCTTCTTAATGTTACAAACCCCTGGTGGTAGGTGGGAGGACCGATGTAGGCTTCCTCAGCAAATGCTTGCTGGGCATCCTAGAGACCCCCACTTGTAGTGGGCTGCGATACCACTCGGGTCATCAGAATGACGGCTGTAAGAACTACCCTCTGGACAAAATGGCAGCTCTCTCATTGAAAACGGCTACGAGACTGACCTTTTTTCTTTTCCTCTGTGACCACAGTCTTATTGCATGAGACTTCAGAAGATGATAATAAAAAGCCAGTTTATAGAGACATCATGAGTCTGTATAAATAACATGAAGTCATATCTGGGAAAGATATTACCAAAGAAAATTGAACCCCAAATGTCTAACTTTGCAGTCCATACTCAGCCAAAAGTCCCACTGAATTAAAGCAGACTGCATAACTATGTACACAAAATGCCTTTAAAGTTCTTCCATAAATTTAGAGGGAAAGGAATATAGTCTGTTTAGAGCTATTAAGGCAAAATTCCTTACTGTGGATTTATCGGCACTAGTACGAGTGGTCCCCAAACACCCTTTTTAATATTTTTAATTATAAATAAGAAAGAACAGATTCTGCCCTCACAACTTTCATTCCAGAACTCGCAGTGTCCGAGCACAAGACAGAGTTCTTGGAAGAAAAGGAAGGCTGAGTTCCAGGCTTCTGATAGTGAAGTTATAGTCTGACTGAAAGTTGATTACATTTTAAATTCGCCATATTCCTCCTTTGAAACCCACATATTATTTAACATCTTGAATACTTTGCACGGAATTTGTGGGAAAATTCTCGCAGTATTTTCAGGCTTTTATTATAATGGTTTTTTATTTCTGAATTTTCTTTTTCCAAATCAGCGAGAGAATTGAGTTGAATAAGGAATAATATGTAAGCCATCCATTCAATATGGAAATTCTAAGACTGTAGCTTTCCCTTGGTGGTGGACATCACTATGTGCATTGAAATCAACCACTTTCTACATCTAGGCAGACCAGTACCTAGGACATGTCGAAAGAAGCACTGTCTTAGCTTTTGTTATGAAAGAGCTGACTGCTGCTATGACCACATTTGGGCAGTGACTCAGGGACGTGGCTGGCAAAGGATGAGGAAATGGCTATGGAGAGTTGCTTTTAAACAGCTAGAGCCCCAAACAAACATACAGCCAACCAAGTCATCCCACCCAACACCTACCATTACCCAGAGTGGTGCTATAGAGATGGTTATGCGGGTTACATGGGTCCATTTGCTATTTCTGAGTGTTCCTTCATCATGGCTGCTAATGCTGCTGAACTCTAATTACCTGACATGGAAATGTATGGGACGAAGGAGGACTAGGAGGCTTTACCCTCAATCCCACAGCCTTATGATAGATTGACTTGCCTATATATAAAATAGCTATCAACTAAATTGAGACCATAAGAGTTATATAAACATACCATATTGCATTTATAAAAAGTATTCACAATCATCACTTCATAAATTTTCCCAATAACTTATGATATGAGTGAGGATTATTATTCTCATTTTACCAATGAAGAAAAAAATCTCAGAAGTAAAAGTAGGAAAAGTGCTAGATCTTACTGGCAATATAAGAAGCATACACTAAAACAAAAAATCATATTATGACTATCAAACTAACAAAGATATGTAGACCATCAAGGTAGCAATATTTTAAAAATATATAACCTCTTATGCTGGCAAGTTTGTATTGAGATGAAAATTGTCTTTCTGCTGGTGGAAGTACACATTGGTTAAGACTTTCTGAAGAGCAATTTGTAACATGTATCGGAATCTTTAAAAGTATTCATAACTTTGGATACAGTAATTTCATTTCTGAGATTTTCTCCTAAGGAAGTAATAGAAAATGTGGGAAAATTTTGTATAGAAAGATATTTCTCACAATATTCTTTATAAAGATGACTTGCAAATAATCTAAATATTTAAATAGAAACCATAGAAAATAGTTATTACGCCTATACAATTGAACACTGTCAAACCCCCTAAAAATGATACTTTTAAAGAAACTTCTAATAACATGAGACAATGTTTAAATATAATGTTAAGAGAAAAAGCAGGACAAAAGACTTACATATAGCACAATCAGGTAAAAACGTATGTAAACCCATTTAAACTAGACTGGAGGAAAAAACAGTACAGTAATCAGAGGTTTCTGGGTTATATATAATTTTGAATTTTAAAAATATTTTTCTGTATGTTTTATATTTTTAGAAGGAGGATGTATTCTATTTATAGCAGGGGAGAAAAAATCTACAGCAAACTTCCTAAAAATAAATTACAAAGTAAAAGAAGTATGCTCAGAGAGATTAGTTAACTTGCCCAAGGTGACACAGCTGCCAAGCAGAGGAGCCAACACCTAAATCTGGTTCTTTTGACTGTAATCCCAATGTCTCCTTCTATACCACAGTGTTTTTATAAATGGCTAACTTAATCAGTACATCATTGATGTCTGAGCTGTTAGAAAACAAACCTTTTGTAGAGTTATGCTAGAGTTCATTACTACCTTGATGAGACTCAGGAATATTAGCAAGCTCTGTTGTAGCTCAGCTTTCCAAGTCCTACAAGTTGCTGACACTCACCTAGAACATTCACCTATGCTGAACTCACCTCCACTGGATGCGAAACTCCCTTAACACAGAGAACCGTGGAGATCCAATACATGATTGGGAAAGGTTATTTATTCCGGTGACTTCCAAACTGAACAGCAAAATTACCAGGATGATTTTCTAAAAATACAGATCCAGATCCTACCCTAGAGATTCTATTTTAGTAAGTCTGAGGTAGAGCCCTGGGTTCTGTATTTTTAAAAGCACTCTGGGCAGGGCCATCCTTAAACCATTCTAGCCAGTGGTTGAAATGTGTCTAATGAGATCCCTGTATGTACAGTGAGTCACAGGTGGTGATTCCACTATTTAAGGTTAGAGAAACTCCCCCTCAAAATCAGGATTCATTTAGGATTTGAGTATGTGTGCCACCGGGTCCTGTAACCAGTTGGCTCATCCATTCAGTGATTAATGCAGGAATCACCTTTTCTCCCATTCCATTGCTGCCTCTATTGGTTATCTATTGCTACTTAACAATTGACCCCCAAAACTTAGTGTTTTCAACAATAAACATTTTATATCTCATAATTTCTGTTGATCAGGAATCTGGGCACAACATAACTGCATGATTCTGGGCCAAGGTCTCTCTGGAGTTGCAGGCAAGCTGTTGGCCAGGGCTGCACTCTCATCTGAATGTCGGAGAGGGGACAAAAGGGGAGGGAGTCTGCTTCCACGCTCACTTCTGTAGTTATTGGCAGTCTCTGTCCTTCTCTACCAATCTAACTTAAAACATGGCTGCTGACTCCGATAGAGAGCATGATGAGAGAGAGAGAGAAGTGGGGACAGTGGGCAGAGAGAGAGAGAGAATGCACTCAAGCTGGAACCTACAGTCTTTTTGTGATCTAATCACCAAAGTGACATCCCATCACTTTTCTGTATTTGCTAGATGCAAGTTAATAATTATGTTCAGCACATAATTAAGGGGAGGGAATTATCCAAGAGTATAAATACTAGGATGCAGGGTTCCTAAGCAAACAGCAGAGTTAAAATTCTACACCTTCACCTCTATTCTTCAATTTCTACTTCATACAAATAGGCGGAGGTGGGACTGGAGTAAACTTTGCTTATTGATAGTAATTAAATCAATAGGTCCAAAGTAGAAGGAAAACAAAACTTCAAATTTATTGTAAGTTAATTCCTGACTTTTCACACATATGGCATGAACTATGGATGTCACCTTAGGTATGAATAGACAGACTTGATTAGTCAACAGGGTTTTTCAAAGAAATGTACATTTCAAAAGACTTTGGAAACTATTATTTTCAACTCTTGCCCTAACTTGTGAAACAATACTCAGTTTTCCTAGAAAACATACTTGAACTTCATATCTTGACCTCAAAGGCAATTTGCTCATGGGATAATATAATAAATTTTCTATCCTCTTTGGAAGACAGACAATAAATATGGAGAAAAATAAATATATGTATATATTATACACATGTATATGCATATACTCACATACCTGTGTAGATATGTGTGTGTATGTGTATGTGTGTATGTGTATTCTTATATATGTGTGTCATACATATACACGCCCCACATGCTTTTCCTTGGGAACATATGAGGCACCTCAGCTTACCCCAGCTCAGTCTTGGTAGTAGAACCTTGTAGTAATGTAAACAAAGCTAAGCATCCAGGTACAGCTAGTTTATCCACTACGACTTGCACGTAAAATTAATTCCAACTTGCCTTCTAGTTGCCAGCTGACCACTGCTACAAGTATCTTCCAGCATTTCAACCTGCTCTTGAGTCAGAGCCACAAGTTAACACATCAGCAGCAACTCTACCATGCTATTCTTTGGACGGGGTGTTTTCTGTCTCTCTGGGTGAAATCACTGGTGAGGAGGAAGTCCTCTTTGTCATTTCAGCTGCCAAGACATTTCATGCTAAAGAACTGTGAAAGGAAAGTCGCTAATCATACAAAATCTTTTTTTATGTCTAGGGTTGGGCCAAGGCCGCCTGACAGGCCATGTTTTTTGCATGCCACTAGACCACTAGCAGAGTTCTTAACAACCAAGGCTGATCCCTGTGTGCAAGGGAAGTGTGAGAAGGACAGGCCAATCATTACGCAGTTGGCACCCAAGGACTCTGTAAACACTGGCATGACTCCAAAAGCCACTATTCTTCCACGCCCCCGCCCCATGCCTCAGAATTTTAGAAAGGATCTTAAGTTAGAGGAAAATAGAAGGGGAAATACTTTTGGCAGATCACCTAGGAAAATGAAAAGAAATTCCCAAGGTACCTGTTTAAGTTACAGAAAGTCCCATAAATACGGCTATCCCATCGGAGTCTGTCTCCGCCCCTAATTCAAGCCAGCTGATGGCGGGGAGATTTGCACAGAGGAATCACCAGAGGAAGTACAGTGGAGAGATCTCTGCCTTGAGCCAGAGAATCTGCTTCCAGGTTTCACTTTTGTTATGTCCTGGCTGTGTGACCTTGTATAAAACAAGGGAACTTTATGAATTTCATACCTTTATCTTTAAATTACTATCTACTTTATACAATTGTTATGAAATTAAATGAATATTTAAATAATGTCACTGGACATAGAAGGGTATAATAATAAAATAATGTCACTATTAAAAATGCCTTTTTTTTTTTTATCATTTTGTCCCTGTGATTGAAATTCTGCCACAGAGTTATGACTGTTTTGGAGAACACTCTGTTTTCTGGTGCTCTCTTTTAAAAAGCTAATGCCTTTGAAAAAAGGTAACACAGAATCTGTGAGTGATCAGCCAATAGTTTTCATTTCCCCAGCAAATAGGTACTGAAAAATGAGGGTGTGAGAGAAAGGGATTTGGGGGAATATGGAGGCTATTTTCCAAGGACTGAAATTTGGTTAGATATCTTGTCTTAATATGAAACTATTGGTTGGGCAGTGTTGGAGGGAGAGAATGACCCAAAAAGTGGGAGGTCACTTGATTAGAGTTCGATATTTGAATTAGTTAAGTCTATCCCCACTGAACCGTAAGTTCTTGTTTCCTGCTCTCCAATGTTTCCCCACAGCCTGTTATAGTGCTAAATGAATGTTGCAGAATAAAAGTCGTGTTTTACAGATGCTCTACCCTTTTATCTAGGCTCAGCCATCAATCAGTAATTAACTTGCTCTGTAAGGGGACCTCTCCTGGACACAATTCCCTCCCTTACTTCTAACCTTTCCTTCTGATATGTCTGAGATAGGTGCAAATCTCCGTACCTACCAGTGGCTTCCTGAATGCACCAGAAGCCCTGGACTGAAGCCCTTTCTACAGACAGGTCAGTCTTGGAAATAAAATGGGAACTGATTCCAGATGTGACATTCAGGTGTAGGTAAAATATCTGGGGTGGGTGCTTGGCCTAGCAGAACAAGCAACACTGTCATCAGGACCAAGTAGCCAGTAGACCCCTGGGTCAGGGGCTGGCCTGACCTGATGGGTCCATGCTCAGGCCTCCTGGTGCCTTTGGGTTTCTGTCTTTACAACTAGCCCATCTCTGATCAGTTGCATGATTCTTTTGTATGAAACTAAATCAACATTATAGCTTTTGTGTGATTAGAGGGCAGATATAGATCAGAAAAAAAAATTCTTTTCTTCTGTAGCCCTAATAAACAGGAGACTGAATTCTGGGGTCAAGAAAATCAGAAAGTGTCAAATAGTGAAGCGTCAAAGTGGCTTTCTTCTAATTAAAATAACAGCTCAAATTTCCCTTTTTATCCAGAATATTCACAATAGATTTGTAAAGTATTCAATGCCTGATCCTCAGAGGAAGTTGCAACCCCCGCTCTCTGAGTTTTGCTGACACAAACCAAAAAGCTACTGATGACCTTTGCGGGGATCAGGAGGCAACAACCTCTAAATGGTAAAGTTAGTGAGATTTCCTTTTGGGAAAACTTTTTCTTTGTCTGTGTTTTATCCTCTGATCCAGTATTGCTATTTTGACCCTTTTTTTCTTCTCTAGAAAAATATAAATAGAAAACTATTTTCTAGGATTCCCTCCAAGGCAGGTTGTATTTTTAAAAATTAATATTTAATCAAAAATGAATTACTAATGGTCCAAGGTTTAGGGCTGCAGTGGGGAATTTTGTTGCATCAAGAAAGTCTCTCTGGAGTCTCTGAGGCTCACCACGGAAGCAACCATCTGTTCTACATACATGCAAGGGCAGGATGGCCAGGGGAGATGCTGAAGTTTTAAATGATTAAGGATGAGAATGGATGTCCTTCTAAAGTAATATCTGTTCAACTCAACAAAGATGAACTGAGACTGTGGAAGAAGTTTAATCTCAATGCTAAAGCAGTCCTGACAACCAAGGCTGCGGGAACCCAGCTAGAGAACTCCATGCTGTGGGTGGGCCACCTCTAGCTATGCAGTGGCACTTATATATTGGTGAAAAGAACAGGAACAATTTCTTGCACTAGACAAGGCAAAAATAACAACAACAACAACAACAACAACAACAACAACAACAACAGGCCAAAATGTGCTGTCGGAATTACAGGCATTAACAAAAATATGTTGCAAGAAGATTTTTTTCTATCAATGGAGATTTTTAAGATGTTTTACAGGAAGTGTCACTTGTTTGGAAGGGATTACCATACCAATTTCTGAATCTCTTTCCGTCCTGGAGCTAGTTCTGTTGCACAGCTGAGATTCCCTCAGCCTTTGGGTAGAATCCATGTGGGACACATCACGGAATCAGGATCTCCAAGTCCTTAACTTCTATTACCATTAAAATAATTAAGAGTGAGACACAGTGTGAAAATGATTTTAAAAAATAGCCCCTATTTAATGAGCACAGACTGTATGTCAAGCACAGTGCTAAGTGCCATATATGAAAATTTATTTTTAAACGGCTTTATCGACATGTTTTAATGTACAAGAGACTATACATATTCGACATGTATAATTCAAGTTTTAACACATGTATGTGGCCATAAAACTATTACCACCATCAGAAAGTGACTTGGAGAAGGTAGTCTGAGAGACAGACGACGCGTGACGGGCAGAACAAAGACTGCACTAGCAGGGCACACACTACACAGAGAACCTCATGATCTTAGGAGCCAACTGCATGGTCCCTGGTCTGGAGGGAGTTGCCAACATCTCCATCCTCCAGATGGAACACTTGCCGCAGAACATCAGGGCAGGGAGTCTTCTTGGTAAACCCACCTGTCATTCAGGGCAGACGGTGAGAAGCAGTGAGATACTGAATGGAACAGCGTGGGAGAACTTAGTGACCTAATTTCAAGCAATTTCAAGTCTGCAAATGATCCCGTTGAAGGTGTTTTTTGTTTCTGCTACAATATTTATTGAATGTCTATTATATCTCAGATAAAACTTGGCAATTTAAAAAGGAATAAGTCAAAGCACTTGAAGTTTGTTGAAGGAGACAACCAAACAAATGGATAATATTTAAGTAAATAAAAATTGTATGAAAATATGGCCTTGTTACATGATTGATAGTGCTAAAGTTAACAGATAAGAGTATTTCTCCCAAGTCCATATTCTAACATTAAAGCCTCGTAATTATCCTCTATGCTCTTATATATAATAACATAGTTAACTCCTTTTTGTTGCTGAGTAGAATTCCATTTTTAGGGATTTGCCACAATTTGTTTATCCAGTCACTTATGAACAAACACTTGGATCATTGCTAGTTTTAGAGCATTATGAGACAGTTTTTGTAACCGAGGTAGCTTGCTTCCATCAGTCCCTAGAGTGGAACATCGGAAAAAACACTTTCTAGTAATAGCTGGAGTCTAGGAGTCCAGTCTAACCCTTTTCAAGAGATCAACCTCTTCGCATTAAGGGTCCAGGGATCCAAATGCTTGAAGTGTCCAGTCCAGCCCTATCTCGAAGCGCTCACCACAACAGAGAGGTGCTGATGGCTGAGTAGTTGGTGCCCACAGCAGTGGAGCAGAGTTCCAGTTCTCTGCTTCCCTAAAGCCTAGGAATGAGTACACCATTGGCTGGCATTCTTCAGGACCAGCCCGGCTCATTTTCAACATTACATTCAGTGAAAGTGGTTCACAGTCTGGCCAGGTTCCTTCTCATTGAAGCTCTTATAACTCTTCTGCTCAGGCCCCAGCACATGGTATTAGGCTGCCCCAGAGGGTGGGAATGGAAAAGGTTCTGGAGTCAGCCATCTCATGGAGATGAAAACAGAGGAACAATGCCAGTGGAATATGAAGGCCACAGAAAGCAAATCTCCACTTTGGATCCACTGTCCCAGAGGATGGTGGCAGGTGTCCCTTCTTCATCAGCTCCCACAAGTGCTGGTGTATAGAACACTTTCACAGTAGTTTTCAAGGGAAGATGACCTTCTACACACTCAGCTTAGGGGACTTTGCACCCTCAATCACCTGAGCCACTTTGATTATTTCATGTCTTTCACTTTATTACACAGTCACACCTCAGGGTAAGCTAGCTCTGTGTCAGAACTCATTGCCTTGTCTGCAGCGCCACAGATCCAGACCACATCTTCCCCCCAACTGTGTCTCTGTTGCGCTGGACCTCTGGGCTTGTTACATCCTGAACTCAAGGTAATTATGCTAGAGGCCCAGGATTTACACCATAATTTCTTATCGCCACGTAGCAGAAGTAGAAATATGTTTCTTTGTAGATGACCCTTGGGTAGCAAGTGGTCAGCTAGGCAGGAGAGATAGTTTGGCTAGAATCAGAAGTAAAAGAAAACATATGTCTACAATGTATGTGTAAAACCACATTGTCGGGAACACATGTGTCAAGAACATATAGGTCAGAAAGAGCGTACACATCATGGAAGGAAGGGCCTAGCTGGGGTTTTTGCTGTGTGAAATTCGTCTTTCTTAGAGATTTCAGTTACCTACTTTGAGAGCTACAAAGAACTAGGCTGGCCATGGAAACCCTCCTCAATGCAGAGAGCTATGTGCTTAACAACTGGGGGCTGACATCAGATGGTTGGGCTACACAGCTTTGGGCAGGTCACAGTGGTTCTTGGGTCTCAACTTTCTCATCTATAAAATATGGACAATAACTGGTTCTTCCCTGAGGCTTATTGTGAGGATTACATGTGATGATGTATGTAAAAGCTTTAGCACTGTGCCTGTCATGTGGTAACAGGCTTTACTCTTCCTCTAAGGGTATGTCCTCCTGACTTAACACTTCAGACAGAAGAGTCACTCCCAGCACCTTTCAGGGGCACACAGAGGGTCAATATGAGTCCCCTCTGTCAATATGAGTCCCCTTCTTCTTGGAGAAGAAGCGTACCCAAAAGTCAGGACTGCTCCAATGAGGTATTTGCATGTAAATAAAGCTGGTTTGCTTGAATCTATGGACAGATATGAAGCATTAGTCTGAACTTCTGGAAACTTTCATTACAAAAATATTCAGACGTAACCTAGAGAAAAGCATTTCTTTGCCTATGTGAGTAGATATTACTCTGTTGACATTGAGAATCCACAAGGCAACTGCATATAAATTCAGGATCTTTTTGTTCTTGCTTCCTTAATTGCAGCTATAACTCCCTGGGATATTAATGTTAAACATCCACACACTTTGCACACATGCACACACACATACCACCTCAACCTGCTTTACAGTATTGAAATATTCTGCAGAGAAAGGACCTAGATCTGAGATTTTGGATCAAGAATGCTCCCTTTACCTATTATAGATTATGTTTTTAATGCTCTCTCCTCACCCTCTCCCCAAAGTGCAATAAGCTATATATTTATGTCAATATTTTTGTATGAGTTATCAAGTCACTTGAATTTCAGCCAGGAATGGGAATTGTTGTCCTTGAGAGAATAATCCTCAGATCTCATTCACATTGATTGTGTTGGTCTTTCTTCACTATCTTTTTTTGAGGGAGGGGCATCATCTTTATTCTGTTCAAGACAGCTAATCACTTTCTGTGCTTTGTGCCAGCTTGATTTACAATAAGCTTCCTCTGGCAGCCCATGTGGAAGTGAATTAAATCGCCTATAAGTGAGTGAGCATGTCTATGTGTACTCTATTTCCTTTTATTAACTTAGGGACCATTTCTCACCTTGTTCTCTAGCTTTGCAGCCAAACTGAGTACAGGGCTCCTATTGATTTTTGTGGCCTGGTGTTGGGTTGCTCTCAATGAAAATGAAACATACTCAGATTTGTCCCATGGAGCACGGAGCAAGCAGAGAAATGAGCCATAAATTCAGGTATACCCAAGTACAGGCTGCAGTTGGCTTTAGTTCTTTCTTTGAGGGCAGGCCAAATGCTGTAGTTGGGCTTAAACTGGCTGTACAGGGCAGATTTTTTGAGCTTTTTATAAGAAACATAATTTCCCACTTACATTTATCCTACTAGCAAAAGGAAATAACCACTACAGACTGTAAATGATTCTGCTGACCTGGAGTACTAGTTCCTTGAGGCCAGGTAAACTTGAGATGGAAAAGAGTATAAAAATGCAGTAGTTTTCTACTCTACCCCAGTGTTTAACACTGCTGGGTTTACACGTATTTGGCAAGGAAGAAATGTTCTTATATTTTATTCAGCTCTGCAAATAGTGTTATTGTTATGTAATCCAATATGGTGTTGTTTTAAAGTCAGTGGAAATTAACAGTTTTGGGGAGGTGTTAGAATTGTATTTCTGCTGTTTCTTTTGGGCAAATATAACTGAATGACTTCTTAACTCTCTTGTTTGAGTACTGGACTTGGAACACAAAGCCCGCTGTATTGTATCATTGTGTTTTGAGAATGGGGTTTCACCTAATGGCGCGTCCACATTTGTGTAGAGTGAGTGTATTTCTTACCTAGAAGGAGAGAAGCAGCCATGCCAACCCCCAGGACCATGAGCATTTGGACCTTCTGATGAATTTCTGAAGAGATTAAATTCCACAGAATTTTTAACCTAAGAATTTCATACATTGAAAAGAGCCAAGTCTGCTGAGGTTGCTCATTTTAAATATTTTTCTTTTAATTATTTTTTCAATGATATAAAACGACTGCTGGCTGATTGTTTGTTGTCTTTTAATGAAACTTCTGTGAAGAGAGTTAAGGTAGAATTTCCTCCCTGTATTTTGTTTGCTTCTTTTCTTCCCACTTCTCTTTGCTCATCTTGCCAAAACTAACGTTTCTCTATGGCTTTGGTATGCTTTATCCTCTAGCAGGACTTTTGATCTTTAAAGATTTAAAGTTTGGAATAAGTCTTGGTGGCCTTGGTTTTGCAAAAAAAAAAAATTCTTCTTAATTTCCTTAATGTCCTGATATTTGAACTTGCCATCACTCAGTAATGTGCCTTCCCTTATGTAAGATCCAATTAATTAGTTCTAAATGGTGTTGGGCAATTATCTGATGAATTTGGGAAGGTATAGGAAAGGCTGAAGTAAGCTTTTGAGAAATCATAAATTCAGTGTATGTGACTCTTAGAACTCTGCTCAGCATTATTCATGTAGACGGGGCTTAGGAATCTAGACGGGGCCCTGAAGCAGGGAGAGCGTCTCAACCTTAATTCTAGTTGGTATTGGTCTGGCAGCTTCGTAAGGAACCACTTTTCCCCAAATTGTTGTTCATTCTCTTTCAGAGTATAAGTACATCTCATTGGCTGATTATTGTGCAACATCTTAAACACAAAACCAATAAGACTAGTAACTCTTTATAGTTAAAGTGTTATTAAAGATAGCAAAAAAAAAACTAATGTAATTAAGTTAAACAGTCATTAGGCAAAAAGTTTCTTAAATGATAATAAGAAACTTAACCCTTCTGTAAGGCCAAAGGCCCTGCCTCCACCGAAGTTTAGTCTCCAGTGAGGTCCCACACACACCCAGCAGTCCCCAGGCTCTCATCTGACACTCACTATAGCCAAGGTTTTGGCATCCTGCATCCACAGCTAGTCTATGACACTGTGCTCCCTTAATTACTACAATTGCTATCAAAAGGTTGCCAAACACCATTCATCTTTAATTCATATTGAAGTCAACTTCTTTCGATTCATATTAAAGACAGCTAAATTATTCTAGAATATGGAATCCAAGAACCCTTTTATGGAGCAATGTCATGGAATCGGCCCATGTGAGCATCACAATGAGTCTCCAGACAAGCTTATAATTAATGCAGAAAGGCAGCAAAGGAAGCAGAAGGGCAGCCTGATGCTCAGTTATTGTGTGAAAGGGAAGGGAATGTGACCTTCCGTCACTCTAAGCTTAAATCACAAGTAGCCTGTCCAAATTGGGTTTGGAAGAAAGTAAATCACAACCATCAGAGATAAACCAGAAGTGGCTACATATACTTCTTGGAAAAATTTTAATTATACTTCCCCAACCCTAGTGTATCCATTCCTTCCTCTGAATTTAGAGTTTAAGATCTTAGAACTAGAGGCTCCAGTTATGACAAGTTATCCATGCTTTCATCCATTCATCTGTCCATTCATCCATCTATCCATCCCTCAAGGCTTTGATGCCTTGTACACTAAATAATAATAGGCTCTGCTTCTGAATTTTTGATTGAGAATGTACAGACAGGCACATACACATACACAAAATCTTTTATTTTGCCATGATTTTAAATGAATGCCTAATAATGAAAATCAACCTTCTCCCTAAGTAAGTGCCAAGAGTGTATTTTGCCATCAGGAAAACATTGAATGATAATGACAACATCACTACCTCCACTAAGCATCCCAATTATAAACACCCTTACATCTTAATTAACCTCCCCATCCTCCAGTAAATAAAGCCTCCCTTCCATCAAGAACCACCCACATCAATTTTTTTGGTGTCTGAAATAATTTTTAATAACTATCTAGTTGTTCTATTTAAAATATCTCCTCTAAATCTAAGTGATACATGCCATACAGTGTTCCTCTGATACATCTCAGCTCCAACTCACATCACAGGCCTTTAGCCACAGTCAAGAACCCGCCTCGGTGTTTGCCAAAGAAGCATCACCTTGAGCCTCTGTTCATCCCAACCTGTCTTCTCTGAGCAGAGCAATCTTACTACCATTTATAATTCCTAGCACATGTCATTGTACTCCTTCATTTGGAAGGAAGTGGAACAGTGAAGCCATTTCCAAGTCCTGTTTGGAGGAGTGGGCAACTTTGGTGACTTTTACCAGGATGGGATGGAGAGCCATGCAACAGTACTCCAAGTAACACATGTGACAGGGTCTTTATCCTGCGATGGTGGACAAATTAGAGAGAAAACACTTTTATCATTGAAAGTAAATTTTGCTCAGAGCCTTACTATATGTTGACCTTCTCCACCCTAGTCTAGTTGGCCCTCATGCAGATGCCCACAGCCCTCTGTGTTTACACTAATAACAGTACTTGCTCCATGTGCTAGGCTGAATAATGGCTACCCAAGATATCCATGACCTAATCTCCAGAACCTGTGAGTGTTACTTTATATGGCAAAAGAGACTTCATAACATGATCAAGCTACAGATCTTGAAATGAGAAGATTTTTCTGGTGGCCTAATGTCATCACAGGGGTCTTTATAATAAAAAATCAGAGGAAGTCAGAGTAAGACAGAAGAAGGAGATATAATAATGGAAACAAGAAGTGGGAGTCATAAGCCAAGGAATGCAGACAGCCTCCAGGAGCTAGAAAAAGCAAGCAGATGGATTGTCCCCATAGCCTCCAGAAGGTGCCTTGACTTTAACCTAGTGAAACTGATTTGTGATTTCTGGCTTCTGGAATTGTAAGAGAATAAATCTGTGTGGGTTTAAACCACCAGGTTTGTGATAATGTGCTACACAGCAGAAATTAAAACTCCACTTGCTGACATTTCTGCTGATAAGTTTGTCTCCTTGACTAGAGACCACAAGTTCATCTTTATCTCTCCAGCACCAGCATACTGTCAATGAGGTTCTTTCAGAATGCAAGATACAGAGATACATTCCAATGAACTGCAGTGAAGGATATTCATCATAATGATACTTAAGAAAAAACAAAATTGGCTGAACTGTCCCAGAACTGCCCTAAGCCTCATGCCGCTGGAATACTTTAGCAACAGTGTTAGCTTCAGTCATCAGGGAGTAAGGTCAGAAACAGCACCACCATTAGTGGTCATGTCTTCAGAGAAGTGAGTCTATTTTAGTGATTCACTTTCTCATTCCCCTGCTGCCACCAATTATCTACGAGATTCTGTATTTATCTTTGAAACGTCTCTAAAGAAAGAAGCTGATCTTTTATTCTACCACCATGCAGTGAGAAATTCTCTTTGGAGGCAAAGCCTCTTACTAAACCAACTTTTTATGATGTTGGCTAACCTATAAATGGCTGTCTTTGCACTAGGGCCTGGTTCACACAGCTGTGGTGTGTGACTAAAATCGACACCTCCAGGTGTGTTGCTGTGCACAGGGTGGCCGTGGGCTTGGCGGTCACTTAGAGCTCAGACACATCTTTTTAATCCACTGGTGCATCATTCACACTTCACATATGCCTTTGAAAGAAAGTGACCCATGGAAGTAAAAAAAAAAAAAAAAAAAGTAAGACATAGTCTCTGTCTATAAGGACATTGTCACCTCAGAGTAAAAAGAAAAATAAATTAAACCATTAGTGACAAGACAGCATTATATTCAACAGCCCAATGTAATAAAGTATTCTTTGTTAAAATCAGAATATTACATTACCAATATCCTTTCCTCTCCCTTAATGAGAAAATTCTATTTTGTATAATTTATTTCCATGTTCCTTTCTGGCAGTTCTGAGGCTTAGCTTTCAATGGATATGTAGCAGTTAGGTCCGTGACTGTTGTAAACATAGCAGGGTAACTGAGACTTTTTCCCCTTGCCACCTGTTGCTGCCTCTGCAGTTGTGAGAAAACCTAATGTTTATGGACAAGTAATTTTAAAATGGCACCTTACATACTCACCTACTATAAGAAACCTTTATAATGGCAGATAAAGTCAGGGCTCCTGATTCTCATGAAAAAGTCATGTTATGTTACTTGGCAGCTCTGTAAATGGACCTCAGTTGAGGGACTTTGCAGAGAGACATCCCCACAGTGAGGTGTGTTTAATTTCAAAAACTTGAGAGGAGGAATCTCAGTACATTGGGGTGGGGGGATCAGAACCACTCCCATCCTTCCCTTCCCAAGAGCCTGCAGTCACTGGGGAGGAGGCCAGAGGCAATCCAAGAACTCCTGACACAGCCAAAGCTGCCCATCACCACGAGAGTTTTAGGACCAGGATCCAAATTATTCCTGTAAGAAGGAAAGGGCTCCCTGGAGAAAATGAGGAGAGTAAAAATATTAAAAGGGAAAAGAGGTAAATTAGAGTCCTGACAGAGGGGAAGAGAAAAAAGGGGAGGTTAAGAAGATAGGACATGTCCCCAAGAGACACTTCAGAAACCCCCAGTCTCCCCTTCGGTGCTGTGTATGTGAAAGAGGGAGTTAGGCCAGGCCCACAACACCCGATTCTCTCACTTTGGGTGAGTGCAGCTTTGACATAGGGCAGAAGCCCTTCAGTGAAAGCAGACTTAATGCTTCATCCAGATTCAGGGTACTTAGTTTAGGGAAGCAAGGAAAAGAAGGCTGGCATGGGTCATCACCTCGAGGGTGCCTAGATGAGTAAGATGGACTCAGGGAACAAGATTGGAAAACAGGGCCTGGGAAGCAGGAGTCAATAGCTCCAAGTCACCAAATCAAAAATGCATTAAACATCGGGTGCAGGAGCAGACCCAGTATGAGATATGGCGTAAGCTTTAGCTGTTACAAAGCAAACTGAATACATAAACATCATTTAGACTCTGCATAGTCAAAGGGTCTCAGAAAAGTTTCTGATGAGCAAGGGACGGTAAATGGAAATTAATTCTCAGTAATGCAATAGGCATAAAATATTACTACAGTTTCTTTGTTTAAAGGTCTGCCTTTACTAGTTTATTTTAATGAATTTAAACTTATTTATGATAAATTTTATAGATTCACACAAGACCTCAGCACCCTAATCCTATCTTTCTCATAAGGTCACATGTTCTTCAATTGGAAATTCTTCTACCACAAAGGTTTCTATCAACCTAATCTCTGCAGTTGGACACAAACTATAATGTGGTCAAATTGTACTACACTGCCATTGGTTGACAATAAGTTAAAGATGTGGCAGCTTTTATGAGAGGGTAATAATAACAGTCATAGTTTACTGATTGATTACAACTTACCGGCCATTTTACTCTGCATTTCACCTCATTTAATTTCTCTAACAACATGGTGAGGTGGTGTTATCCCACTTTACAGAGAGAATCTGAGGCAAAGAAAGTGTGAGTGAATTGCTCAAAGTTCTACACCCAATAAGTAACAGAGAGAGAATTCAAACCCCAAACAATCTGAATTAAAAGCTCACATGTGCTGCTTGCCTGTGGGAAGACAGGGTGGCAGAGGGCTTGTGATGGCCCTTGAAGGATGAGTGAAAATTGAACACAGAAAGGAGAAATTCACACTGAGGTTGAGACAGGGGAGTAAGGACACAGATGGAGAATAGGGAAGATGAACTCGCTTGGGACTTAGGTTCATACTGGGACCAAGCAATAGTTGAAGAAGAAAACCAAAGGGAACCACAGGGGGAGACCTTGAAATGTAGTCTGAGGACTTTCCACACGATTTGTCACAGGTGAGAGTTTTTGGGGGTCTGGTCATAATTTGAGTGATGCGACCAGTACATCTCATTTAACCACCCTTTAGGCCATGTTTAAAGTGATTATTTTTGGCAACGGAATCTTAGCAAGAAGTAAGGAGTCATGAGAGCGAAGGGAGAAAGGATAGGGAAGTGGTAGTCGAGAAGGTATGGTAATTGAGTAGGGTATATTTGCCAGACTAAAGAAAAATATTTGGACAAATTTATTTACTCATGTACACTGGTTCATCTAATTTGATTCCCCTGAGACAATGTCAGGCCCTCCAAATACAGGAAAAGGAGAAAGAGGAGGGCAGGTTAATTCTTTCACTTCTGCAGAAACCTTTAGCTCAGGTTCTATTGAAAGGTAAGATGGTGGCTGATATTGCAATCAAACTGAGTGGTTTGCATCCTAAACTTGGACCTTCTTAGCTGGTCATTGTGGCTAACTTCTGTGCACAGATCTGCTATCCCACTTTTGGGGAGGTGAGCCTCTTGAGTGGACCTGCTAATTGTGAGTTCTGTTTCAGAAAAGTATTTAGTCAGGGGAGTAGAGACTGGTGGATTTCATTAAGGGCCTCTGTGCCAGACACTTTCGTGTATGTTATGTCATTTGGTTCCCCCAATAACCCCGTGAAGTTATTCTTTCTCCATTATAGCTGTGGAAACATGCTGAGAGATGGCACTCAAGGGCACACAGCTAAAGAGCAGAGAAGGAAGGATTCAGACCTGGTTCTTTCTAACTCCAGGTCTAGTGCTCTGTAAACAAATTAAGCAGAGGAGCTGAGGAAGAAATGGAGAAGGAAGTGTCATGATGGGATTGTAAGGGGAGTAAAAGAAAAAAAAAATCTAAGAAGTTTGCTTCATTGTTTTGATGCAAACTTAGGTTTAGACCTGAAGTTTAATATTCTGATGAGACTAGTGGACACTGAACTGGGAGCTGCTGAGTGTACTGCTCTCTTCCAGAATTTGAGTTTTCTAGGAGGAATCTAGAAAGAATCTCTTTCACGATCTTTCTCTCTTTGCCAGGAAGTGAACCTGGAGTCCTCATGAAGATGTGAGCATGCTGGATTGCTGCAAGGATCTTATTCCTGGAAGATTTAGGTCTGTGATTTCACGATAAAAACAAAATTATTTTCCTTGACCTGTCAGAGGACAACAATCAGAGGAGGAATGTGAGGATTCTTTTGACGAAGCATGCAGTTCAGAATAGACCCCCTCTTACCAATGGGTAAAATATGAAGGCCATGAGCTAAAAAGAAAAAGAATAAAGAAAATATCACAGAATTCCAGTTACTCTGCACCAGAACGGGGAAACAAATGGTAGGCTTCGGGAATAAAATATGATACGTTTCATATGTTTTTTCTGCATCAGGATGCAAGTCATTCTGCACTTGAAGTTGGTTTTGTATCAGTTCATGTAGGGTGGATCTATTTTTTCCCCGTTGTTATAAAAACATCTCAAGACATGCATGATAGGTCTTCAGAGAATGCCGCAATTCCTGAGACACTGTGGATAATTGCACGTTAACACAAATTGACAAAGTCTAGTTTTGACCCCAGCGTAGTATGCCTGTCAGGATAATGGAAGGTCCAGGCAGTATGTCAAGTGGGCATAATGGCTTCGGGCAATATTAAGGCCCTACAGTGTGAAGTCAACGGGATAACAGCAGCACTAAAGCTACAGACTGAACAGTTACGCAGTCTGGACGGATACTCGGGAAGTCTGAAGGCCCGTGATCAGGACTATCAGAGGAACCCAGAACAAAGGAGGGATCCATGAGAACTAGTGGGTTTTTCACGACCAGGTACTATCTACCTCTGAAGATCAGGGCCCATGTTTTATATAGCCTTCTACCCACCCCTCAATCCCAAAACCTGTCACAGATCCTTGGCCTAGAACAATGCACATCAGGGGATGGTTGGATATGTGAACTCTTTAACCACCATTTACTCCCCTGAGCAGCAGGTCTATGTGACCAAAAGGGAAAGGAATCCCAACGGGTAAAAGGGGTCCCCAAGCCTTTTCAGGTGGAAAATACTGTCTCTGAGCCCATGAACGTTCTAGTTCCATGGCTGACATCTGCATGGCTTTCTTAACCTGGAGCTGAGGTCCAGTTTGATTGGGATGGAGTCAGCATTCCATTTTCTAAGAGTGAGCTGCTTTGGATCCCAGTGTGATCTAAATTTTGTAACCGAGACCTTGACCTCTTTTTCAACAGAGAACTTTCTGCCCTAGAGATAGTTACTAATAATCACCCACTTAACCTATTCCAAACCTTTTTGGAAGCAGGTCTGAGCAACACACATGCTAGAGCTGGTGTGGTATGAAGTAGATTGGCATGTCCTTAGCCAAGGGTAAAAACAAATGCCTAAGTCATTGCATATTTTTGCCCTTCTTTTCCCTGAGCTTCTGCAATAAATCACACACATTACCATTCGTCCTTGTTGTTCTAATTATTTAATTTTAATACTGTGAACTCTTTGCGGGTAGAGGCCAAGCATAGCGTTTGGTTCATAGTAGAACATCAATAAATAGTTGCAGCTGATGAATTAAAAAATAATGAATTCATGAGTGTATAATGTGAAACTGGATAGAAAGCCAAACCATTCAAATTTCCATCAGCTCCATATATTCTCTTCTAGATAGACTGTGTTTGCAACCCTCTTGCCATATCCATTAAATCCTGGCTGAATGCATGAATTCAGACTGTCTTGGCATTTGATTATTTTATGGTCATTCCTCCTGTGACAAGCATGCTGCAAAAAAACTTCCTTCAAGAAAGAATTTAAGGTTCAGCTGTGCAAAGTGCAGTTAACCATCTGCAGTGCCTTCAGAATCTATCTATAGGAGGAAAGCTGATTTCATGCTCTGCTGCAGCCCCAGGCAATGACTGAGCCTGTGGGAGGAGGGTCACTGCTCCACCATCCCTGTCTAGCCTGGGACTCCTCTAATGGGCTGTCTTTGTTCTGGGGTTTCCAGTGGGTTGGCCCAAGGCTTTCCTTGCCCAGTTTTTCTTCTCTCCCACTTTCTTTCAGGTATTAGATCTGCATCACAGTTTGAAGACTTACCCTGCCCCATGCTGTCCTTGATCTTTATGTCCCCTTTATCTTTCACAGAGTTTACCTCCCAATAAGTCTCTTACACTCCTCTCTCCCATCTCAGAACCTGCTTCCCAGAGAATCTAAACTGACACACCTATACAATACTTCATTTGATTTATTTTCTTCCTTAAAACATGATGGAGATATTTTATTAATTTGACTGTATAGTGTCTCCCCACGACGACTACAGCCTTGTCGAAATGCCCCTGAAAGAAAACCATTTATCATGACAACAAAGCCTTTCCAAATCATGTTTTGGATCATCGTATTGTTTGTGCAAAAATGCCATCTTGTGGGGGTGACATTGTATGTCAGCACCCACACTAGAGAATAGGGCATTCTTAGCACCCCACACATGAGCTCTTTGGCAAGTGTTTTCAAGTGTGGATCACAGCCTGAAGGAAAACCAAGTGCTCCTCTGGGGGTGGGGGTGGGGTGCTGACCCTGTTGGGAGGTGATAATGAGAGCAACCCTGTTTGAATGGGGTTTATAAGGGCTCTCAGATGCAACCCTGAAGAAGTCTAGTGCTTTTCTTCCACTTGGCATTTTGCATTTTTGGCACAAGATATGTTAAAGCTTGGAATGAGGTTATCACAAGCTATTTGTTTTGCCAAAGTACCAACTACCACTTCAAGTCTTAGGTTCCCTCTGCCTTGCCAAGGAGACAGCTCTCACGTGACCACTGGTGGCCCCACTGGTAGCTGACAGTGAGACTGGTGGAGGTGGGGTAACAGATGCGGCCAAGAAAATCAAACAACCCGAGTCCTATTGTTGATGCACTTGCTGCTTGCAATTTGGCATTCTTGCTAGCTCTGTTGAAACCTTTTCCTTATTATGAGGCATATCAGCTAGAGAGTAGGCACATACTTCTCTTATTATAGAGTGCTTCAATAATGGGCATTGAAAATATCAGTTTCTTTAGCTGTGATTTTGTGTGCTCAACCACAAAAAGAAAAATACATCAATTCAGACATTCTTTAATTTAATGCAGCAATAAGATGGCTGGTGCACTGTTTGAAGGAACAGAATGTAAAATGTTGATTCAGTTGACTGCCTCCTCCAGGAAGCCTTCCTTGACCTCTCCTTGGCTCTAGTCACTTCAATCATTTATCATCCCCATAGGCCCTCGGGTATGTGCCTGTGTAACTCTAGTAAGTTTTGTATATTTTTATGTCCTGTCTGGGAGTTGGAAAGAACTGGAGAAGTCATATAGAACAACCTATAACTGAAGCCAAGAAGCTCCTCTCATAAAAAGTAGATATATCTAAAGCAGGCCTTAGGTTTCAAAGTTAGCATGTAGAGTGAAATCAACTGTTTTTGATGTCACCTTTGAAAAATCCCAAAATGAGAGGCACATGAGAACTGAGGCAATATAGGATGGAGGGAAGTAGACCCAGGCCTCTTGTCTCATTCTTACCCCAGGGCATAAACAACCTTTTACACAGTATGGCAGGGAGATTCATCTACACCAGGGGTTGCCAACTCCCAGGCCTCAGACCTGTACCTGTCTGTGGAGTGTTAGGAACTGGTCCGCACAGCAGGGCGTAAGCAGCAAGCGAACCAGTCCCTGGTGCTAAAAAACCTGGGGACCGCTGATCTACGTGAACCAGTTTTCATTTGTATTTTTATCAAAATTATGAATGTCATATTTTGTTGAACTATTCTACCACATTTGTTACAGAAATTATTACTTCCCCCACCTTCACTTTTCCTTCCTCAGAAGTAATGATGTTCAACTCCAATGACTGGCTCTCTATACATAATTCTAAATAATCCGCACATATTGCTACTTCTTGGTTTTTCTTTTTTAGGCATTATCTGTTGGCTTCCTACCATGGAAGATAGAGACTGAGTTCTTTTTCATTTCCCTTCACCACTACATACCCTTCCAGTTCCCTCATCCTCCCACTGCAGTTATAATTTTGGTAAGATGGATATTCAATGTTTTTATTTTTATGACTGTGTAAATGGTATTCACAGTCGAATCATGTAGTAAATTTATGAGTTTCCTTCCTGAACAACTTTATAATTTTTCCTAGAGGTAATAATGATGCAGGACAGGGAGAATCTCCCTGAGTGGGGAATCAAGCTTTAACACCCGTGAGAGAGGGTCCTTGACTCTGCATGGGGAAGAATTCAAGTGTGAGCCGGAGTTAGAAACAAAAGGAAAATTTATCAGAGAAAAAACAATGCTCCACAGACAGAGAGATGTGATCTCTCAGAGTCAGAGAATGAGACCGGAGTGTTTGAGAAATGGGGTTTATATCTGTTTTCCTTTCTGGTTATGGGCATCAGTATTAAAGGCATGGGAAGTAGCTGTTAGTCCTCTCAGCAGGAATCTTCCCGAGGTTCCCTGTGGCCTGGCCAAGTGCTGATCAGCCAGGTTCCAATGTCTAGCAGCATGTAGCAGGCTCTGAATACAACCTGGTTTAATATTTAGTCAATTTGTCTAGCTCTCATGCCTCTTTCCTTTATTAATAATTATATTTTTTCTTTGTTTCTTTTGTTTGCTTAATTTTCTGTGCACTTACATTAATGCAACCTCAGACTCGCCACCAGTTAGTTGTCCAAATCTCCTACCAACATGTTCATACACATCACCTGGTCCACCAATGTTATCTTAGAGAAATTTCTGCCCTTTCCTATAGTTTGGTTACCCTGCACAGCTGGATCACAGCTGTTGTTCTGGGGTCACGCTTCCACAAAGCACTGGCCTTCCTCCTGTGTTGGATTTCTTCTTTCCTGTGAAGGGACCAGAGTTTGTCCCTCAAAATACACCTCTTTGGGTACATTGATTATTTTAGACTGGTTAATTTTAAGAAACTAGGAGAAGCTCTGAAAACCAAGTAGAAGTTACCCTTTGTAAAAGGACATTAACGTTTGCAAGGGAGAGCTATTTGCCTCATTGCACTAGGCCTGCCTTCGCTATCAGTGAAGAAGGCCATAGATGTAAAACTGCATAACATTTTTGCCCTTGTTTACTTTCTTTTCTATAACCCCCACCTACAGCATCTTCTTTTGTCTTTACCTTAAGATAATTGGGCAAGTTACTGTTTTCCTGGGTCTCCCCTATGTATACAGAAGGTACACATGGTATTAAACTTTAATTTGTTTTCCTCCTGCGAATCTCTCTCATGTTGATTTGATTATTAGACTAGCTAGAAAAAACTAAAAGGGTAGAAGGAAATTTTGTTTTCCTCCCCACCTATATTGTTTTTCTCTTCTTTGTCTTAATACCCTTATTAAGGTTGAGCATATCCTACCAAAACTTCCCGAGAAAGAAGATGAAGTACATTTTGAAAGTACATCTTGGATGTCTAAAAATGTTCTTATTCTATCCTCGCACTTTACTGATAGTTTACCTAAGTGTAGTATTAAAATACAAAATTTGTCTTCGGCCATGCTACCTTGAACAAAACCGATCACATCTGATCCCAGAAGCTAAGCAGTCGGGCCTGGTTAGTACTCGGATAGGAGACCACCTAGGAAGACCAGGTGTTGTAGGTGTAAAAAATAAAAAAATTTAAAAAATAAGGGATTGTAAGCTGACAAGGTCCTTGCAATATGTGAGGTCAACTAAGGGTTGCCTCGCCTAAAAAATAAAAAAATAATAAAAAAATTAAAAAAATACAAAATTCAACTGAGTAAATTTGAAGATCTAACTGGCTTATTAAGTGATTCAGGAAGGGGATAGCATCTGGCAACTAGAAAGAAATTTGCTCTGAGGGGTTATACAAAATGGAAAGTTTTTATAGGTAGAAGGGTGGAGCCAGGGAGCTATTAACAAAAGAAAAGAACAAATTACATTTAGACTAGGACAGGTCCTTTTGGGAGAAAGGGAATGGCAGAGGTTTTTATCATGCAGATTGCTTCTTCTTTCTCTGGGGGTAGGATGAGGATAGAGGGGGTCTCCGTGACTGATTATCTACTGGTGCTTGACCAGAAAATTCCAGACTGGTCGATTAAGATTATGTTTCTTAGGTTGAAACCACAATTAGGTCAGGTATTAAATCCAGGTTTGGTATTATGGGCTTTAGCACAAGTGATGCCATTTTGGGCCTGTGGTTTTCTTTTTAACAGTAGAAATTTAGGCTGCAAATTGTTTTCTCTCAGAATTATGGACTCATGGCTCCACTGATCTAATATATAACAATGCAGGGAAAAGACTGATGCCATTCTGATTCCTGCTTTTTACAAGTATGTTTTCTCTCTGAAAGCCTGTAGGATCTTATCTTTGTCCCAAGCATTCTGAAATTTCACGATGATTTACATTGATACGGGTCTTATTTTATTCCATGGGCTGAGCACTTGGTGGATCCTTTCAATATAGAAATTTTTTAAATTCTGGAAATTCTTCTCTATTGATTTCCTCCCTCATTTTGCCTCTTCTCTTGTTCTGAGACTCTTCTTGTTTGAATATTAGAATTCTTAGAGCAAATTCTATTTTTTTCTTATCTTTTCTCTCAGATTCTCTGTCTTTTTGCTCTATTTGCTGGAAGATTTCTTCATCTTCATCTTTCAACCTCTCTGTTGGGTCTGTCATTTTTGCTATCACATTTTGAATTTCTAAAAACTGCTCTTTCTCTATGAATGTTTCTTTTTAATAAAATATTTTGATCTTGTTTTATGGTTACAATATCGTATCTCCCTAAAGATATTGGCATAGAATTCACACACACACACACACACACACACACACACACACACACATTTTCTTCTCTCTTACAGAGTGTCTGCTTTCTTTAAATTGACTTTTTAAAAATTTGTTTTGCTTTCTATCTTTTATATGAGGCTTTACTCATGTGTGATGGCCCTTGGTTATTTGAAACACTAAAAAGCTAATTGAAAGCTTCAAAACATGGATAGTTCCAGTTGAATATTAGCTTTGTTTTGGGGGGATCTGGCTGGAACCCCCAATGTCAGTATCTTGGGGGTGTTTTCTCTTAATCTGGTCAGATTGCTCAGAGAAGACATGTCTAATTTTCCACCATGGAGAATAAAACCTGGCTGTCAATGTTCTGACAGCTGACTGTTTCAGAAATTTTACATAGTGAGAAATTTTGTATATTATATACAGAAATTCAGGTTTCATCTTCACTTTCCCACAGCTACCTGCGAGTTCAGTTTTCTCAGGATTGCTGCCATGCTTCAAACATGTTGCTGTCATTGTTTTCTCTCCCATTCTTTCTACCATTGTCAGCCATGCCTTTAAAAAAGAATTCAAGATTAGGAGAGAGAGTGAAAGTAGAGGTATGTATTAAATCTATAATTTTAAACGGAATCCACTGTTTAATTGTCTTTTCAGTTTTGGCTTCACACAAAAAAATTTGGATTTTTATAAATTATATGCTCATATGCTTTGTCTTGCCAGGGGTTATAGTAATATTTGGTGAGTAGTCTGTGGTTTATAATTATTTCCTCACTCTTGATCTTGTTTGTTTTTTATTATCACCAGTGAGGCAGAAAATATTATTCTTCATTTTTAAGTATTAGAACACTAAGATTTAGAGATGTTGATTGAGTTCTACCTAAGTTCTATTAGTTGGTTAGGAGCTGAGACAAGACTCAAAGCCAGATTCGATGACTCTGCATCTGGCTTTTATTTTTGTTACCTGCATCGGCTTTTTGGTGAACACTTTCTATAATCAGCCTGCGAAGCAGCCTGTCTCACCAGTAGAAGCTTCTGCTGGGGGTTCTCCTGATTAAAAGCTGAAACCTGTCTCCTTTAACATCTTCTCATGGATTCTGGTTCCCATGGCATAGATCTAATTTTTCTTCCTCATATAAGGCTTTTACCTCTGTACTCTGCTGTCATTGAGGTATAGATGAAAGTCAGTGGGGTTGTAAACATTAAAGAACTCTGAGTCTAGGATGTTGGATGTGTGTTGAAGTTAACTTTAGTGGTAATACATAGCATGTGAGTGAGATACCAGAATTTTCAAAGAATGATGGGGGCTTGGCAGATGACAGCAACAAGGCTGGGCAGAGAGAACATGGTACATTTGAACAGCATGAAACTCAAAGAAAGAAGAGACTTTGCTTATGGGTAGATGGCAGACATACAATAAAAAGATTGGAGAAGGCTGCCCTGCCTCCTGACCATAGAAGTAGGTCATAATGAATCCATACATCAAATAAGGCAAGGAGCTGGAAGAAACAATGGGTATATAGGTTGAAGATGTGAAAGAGCCCATTATAAGGAAATGAGGTTTAAATAAGATAAAGTGGAAAGAATTGGGATGAGATTAGTGAAAGGCAGAATTGGGGAAAAGTAAGCTCAGAGTAGTGCAAGGCTGTGTATGTGACCCTGAATTAATTAAGAAACATGAAATTACTCCACCCTTGACCTGCTGCCATGGCATTTGAGGGCTAACCGAGACAGCCTGAGTCTTGTTTCTGTCTCTCCCTTCTCTGATGGAAGCATGCCTGTGGAGAAAGCCCATGTCCTCACCTGTAGCATGCCCTGGCTTGCCACCTGGCCCACAGGGCTCTTTCTTGTCCATCACTGCCAAAGGCATCGGGTGAAGGGTTTGGTCTGAAGCCAAAGCAAATAGCAGCTGAGAGACACACAACAGTTGGCGTCTGGCTCAGATGACTCTGGCGCCTTCCTAGACAACCCTTCTTACTCCAAAGAAGTCTTCCTGGCTCAATGAAAACTATAACTAACATTTGTGCAATGCTTTGGGGTTTAACAGGCACTTTCACATAGAGTGTCTTGTCCCATCCTCCCAACTATGCTAGTGGTAAGTTTTATGATTCCCATTTTACAAATGAAGAAATTTCCAGCTCCATCCCTGATAACTGTTTGACACCGAATGAGTCATTATCTCTCTCTGTACATCAGCTTTCTTAATAATAAAATGGGAATGAGACTTATGACAAAGTTGTTTTGAAATTTAAATAAGAGTATGTATGTATCATGTTTGCACACAGTCGGCATCCCATGAATGTTCTTTCTATATTTCTGCTTAAATAATTTACCCCAGTTCACTGAGCCAGAGAAGGGAATATTTGGAGTCACCACCTGCTTTTGCCACTAAGGAGAGGCCATCTCTCTAAGGGGAGAGATGAATAATTTGTAAACATCAGCTTTGATGACTGTGATAGATTATAGGGATGGTCCTAGCAATTTCTTCCATTTCTAAGTGCATGCTTTTTTGCAGTGTAAAATTGTCATCCTTCTAATAAAAAGTGGAGTATATTTCCCCTCCCCCTTGAACCTGGGCTGGCCTTGTGACTTGCTTTGATCAATAGAATGAGTCAGAAGTGCCAATGGGTTTTGAGTGTCTACTTTCACCTTCTGATGCCCTGTGACTCTTATGGTAGGAAAGTCAGGCTGATCTCTTTGAGGATTATAGACCACATGGAGAGAACCAGTCATCCCAATAGTTCAAGCCATCACTACTGAGGCACCAGACATGGGACTGGGGTTAGCTGAAACAGTCAGCCCCCTACTGGCATTTTCTCCACTCCCCACCCCACCCCCTCACCTGCCTAATGCCAGCAGCATACTTGACCCCAGGTGAGACCAGCAGAGGAACTGCCCAGCTGAACTTGGCCTAAATTAAAGAATCATGAAGAAATACATGGTCCTTGTTTTAGGCCACTAAATTTGAGGTAGACTATTGTGCAGAATAAATAACAGATTCATGACTAAGATAAGATGCTAAGACACTGTTAGGAAGATAATATAGACACTGAATTCAAGTACAAAAGGAACTCACAACACTCTTTCTCCTTTAAATTATGTTTGATTTAAATATGAATCATTGAGTGGTCTTTTTGACTAAACATAGAACTATAAACCTGATGAAGTTACAAAGTCTTACTCCTTTGATACATGTACTTCTTTGGATAAATGGATGTGGCCTGATCTTCCATTCAGGGGGTTCAAGCTCAGAGTCTCATTGATTCCCACCTCATCTTTCTGACCAATAAAAGCCCAGACCATAAAAACAAGCAATTCAATCAAAAAATGGGTAGAGGACTTGAACAGACACTTCTTCCAAGAAGACATACAAGTGGCCAACAAACATGAATAGATGCTCATCATTGCTCTCTATTAGGAAAATACAAATCAAAACCGTAATGAAATACTATCTTGCACCTGTTAGAATAGCTGTTATCAACAAGACAAGTAATAACAAATGCTGGGAAGGATGTGAGAAAAAGGAACCTTCATACACTGCTGGTGGAACTGCAAATTATACAGCCACTATGGAAAACAATATAGAGGCTCCTCAAAAAACTAAGAATCGATCTACCATATGATTCAGCAATCCTTCTTCTGAGTATTTACCCCAAAGACTTGAAAACCCATATCTAAAAAGATATTTGCACACTGAAGTTCATAGCAGCATTATTCATGGTGGCCAAGACATGGAAGTAACTGAAATGTTCTATGATAGATGATTGGATAAAGAAGTTGTGGTACACACACATATATATATATATATATATATATATAATGGAATATTACTCAGCTATAAAAAAGATGAAATACTGTCATTTGTGACAACATGGATGGACCTTGAGATCATCATGCTAAGCGAAATAACCCAGACAGAAAAAGTTGAAAACTACATAATATTACTTACATGTAGGATATAAACCTAAAAGCAACAAATGAACAGGGCAAACAAACAGAGACTTATGAACATGCCTATAGACTAGTGGTTACCAGAGGGTGGGGGTGGGGGAAGGAAGGAGGCAGATAGTATAAAAGGGGCCAAATATGTGGTAACATTAAAGAATTAAAAAAAAAAAAAAACAGACCAGACCATATATGTCTGATAGAGGGTTTTGGATATAGTCTCAACATCATGCTGGGAGTCTCCAGTAGAGCTTGGGCCCAAATCTCTCAGACCTTTACCCCCAGCAATCCCTTTGGCCATGTGGTGAAAACATGCTCACCTTGTCATCATCTGATCAGCATCTCAGAGACCTCTAAATTGTTCCAGAGCAAGTAGTACTTAGAAAGGGGATACAGAAGCGGAGAGGATAGAAACAAAATATTTCAGAGTAGGCTGAACTGATTACTCCAGCCCTGCCTCGTGTCTGGTTCAACTCAAGCATTTCAAAGGAATGTTGGTCTGAAGGGACTTAGACCATCCCTAAAAAATTTCACAACCAAAGTGAGACATCCAAAGCACACTGTCCTTTTTGGGTCACCTGGTAGTTCCTATCCTGGATTTGCCCATGGACAAGGGAGAAGACTGAAGTGATGTCATGTAGTGGAGAACAGACAACATTCTCCCTGAAGACCCCAAAAGAGACTGGCTTTAGAGAAATTTCTCCATGGGTCAATGGGAAAATGCTAGTAAAACGATCACATGCTCATCTGCTTGTTTTTGAGTAAAGTAAGATTAATCACGTGGGTCACAAGTCACCTGTGAAGCATGTGTTGCAATCCGGGGTTCATGTTGCTGTGTGGATTCTGGGGTTCCTCCCTCCCTTTCTCAGGATCAGTCTTGGGGACAGTGTCTTTAACATACAGGATGTGTTTTAATGAAGTCTCCCTCACTCTCCCCTCTTGTTCTCATTGCCAGTAGCAGTGAGAAGGCGAGGGAGTCACGGACAGCAGAAATGGCCGTTTGGTTCTGGAGATCAGTTTTCTTTACACAATCCTGCTGCCCATGCGAGCAGGTAGGAGAAAGGGAGGGGCCCGGGCTGGGGAACTCCGTTGTTCACTCCTGGGTTCTTGGAGCTGTGGCAGGCATCCCACCTCTCCAGCTTGTAGGCAGTCGGCAGCATTTATGGTGGTTAGGAGGGGACTCAGGACAATCGGACGCCAGGAATAAGGAGCTCTGGCTTCAACACTGACTGACCCGCTGTATGAATTCAGGCAAGTTAATTAAATTAACATTTTTGAGGCATGTCCCAATTTACAATATCCTTTCAAAATTACTTTTGAATTAATCCTTCCAAAACCACTGTGACATATGTGACATGTCAGCTGTGATTATTCCTATTTAAGAGATGAAGAAGCTGAGGCTCAGGGAAGCGAAGTGATTTACCCAAAGGCACATAGCAAATAGAACCAAAATCTGCTGCCTCCAAGCCCTTTGCTTTCCCCACCATACTTTGCCACTCCTTCTAAATTAACTTCTCTGAGCCTGAGTTCTGTCATCATTGAAATAAAGACAATTTTACTGGGCATTTTCTCTGTGTGCGGTAAGCATGTTACCTGTGTTATCGCATTTAATCATTTAATCCTTAAAATAACATGTGGGCAGGAACTATATTTATTCCTGTTTTACAGATGAGAGAACTGGGGCTTAGTGAGATCAGAATTTGATCCAGAATTTCGTCCAGTCAAAGCCCACACTCTTAGCCACCTTGCTTTATAAGTTCCCATCAGTAATTGGGATGAATCCCCAATCCACCTACCTCACCATGTAAATAGGTAAGATAATTTTGAAAGATAAAATTAGATGGTACATGTAAAAACACGTTTTGAAAGTTAAACATGTGTGGCATAAATATAAGAAAAGATAAAAATCTCTACTCTTGCAGATCTTAAACTATAAGAAAGCCCAAACTAACTTCCAACAAACACACAATCAAATCTCTGACAAAGTAGCAGAGACAACCAAATAAAGAAGTTGCAAGGGAAGGGTGCTGGAGCTCAGAAACACCAATCCTGAAGGACTTCCTGAAAGAGGTTAAGTTTTGCCTCAGTTCCTGGCAATAAGGTAGGCACAAAATATAAAAGAGGTGGCATTTCAAGCAGAACACAGGCTGGTGGGCCACACTGCCCTGTCCAGGAGAGGATAAGCAGGAGTCCAGGCAGGGATGGAGACTCTGAGAGGAGTGAGTAGAAGTTGGTGATGCTCCTGAGGCCACAGCAATGAGTGTGTGTGTGTGTGTGTGTGTGTGACAGGCAGGGCCATTCGCCTCCACCCTCTGCAGGGTCATGCACAATAGCTTCCACATTATCTTAAACACAGACCAAAACTCATCTTCTGCTGACCACTTCTTATTGCCACAATCCTCTATCTCCCACAGAATCAAAATATACTCTCCAATCTTGGCTCAGAATCTCGCTCTCACTTGTGGGCCTTTTCCATTGACTTTTATGTCTCTGTTTATTTTGTGTGTTTCAAGAGTGGCTCATGCCTTTAAAGGAAATGCACCAGCCGTGGCCTGGCCTGTCATTACAGCCCTTTGCTGGCCTCCAGCTGCACTCACCCCGTTCCTGGGATGGGTGAGCCTGGGCTTTTAATTTGCTGTGACAGGAGATAATTGTTGCTTGAGTTTCCACCTCTGAAAATAAACCAGGGTGGTACTTCCCGGCTGCAGATCCACAGAGGCAAACTCACCCTTGGGGTATGTGCCAGGGAAGGCTTAGCCAGGCCTGGGGCAACCAGTCTCCGTGTCTCTCACCCCTTTTCCTTTTCTGGATTTCAAAACACACAATTCATGTTTTCTTTAAGAGATTAAGATAACAAAGTTAAGAAAGTTCAGGGAGGCTTTCTGATAATGTAAGTAAATTCTGGACGTAGGATTCTGTGAAATTTCAGACTCTGAAGATATTAAACTCACCACTCTGGCCTAATCCCCAGTTACAGCTCCAGTCAAGTTCAAGGACATCATAGCCTGCCCACCAGAGCTATCCGCCATGTCTTTTCCTTCTTTTTAAAATATAACATCATGCAAAGAACTATCTGGGCAAGGCCTCATCAATCAAAGCACTCTGAATGGCAAGTTGGGTCATGGGTGTCTGGACAAGGGGAAAGGCTCTTCTTATCTATAAAATGAAGTAGCTGGAAATGACCTGCTAAAGTTCCTCCCAGCACAGGGATCTATTTTTCTTGGATTCCATTTGTGGGCTTATCTTACCATAGTTGACTTGAGTGTAAGGTATTGTGAAGCCTGAGGGTCATACAAGTTCAGAATGAATAAAGATGTCTTGGAATTGTACATTTTAGCTATGGCTTAGGACTTAGATAATACAGAAGGAGAACCCAAAGGTGGGGAAGCTCAGAGGGGCAAAGAAGAATCAGTTCAGGAAGACACTGCCCTGTATGCTCTGAGGCCCTATAGAGGGTCCCTCCTGTACTCTGGGTCTCTCTGTTCAAATCCTACCCCTTTACTAATTAGCTGTATGACTTTGGGAAAGTTAGTTCCCCCCTCTATAACATGGGGAAGATAGCAGACCTCACTGAGCTGTCATGAGGTTTAAGATGGATAGTATAAATCATTTGTATAGCTCACTAAAAATTTCTTCCCTCCTCCTTTTGGGCACCTTGTAAGACTGCCTTTCCCTAGTCCCTTGATATTGGACTTAGCTATGTGAATTGCTTTGGCCCATGAAATTGGAGAAGGAATCTCTGTTGCACTATGCAGAGGCATTTGACAGCCAGTATAACACAGCTGAGCTCCTTTCTTCTTGCTGTGGCAACTGGCTACACAATAGATGGTGGAAGTTCTGTTACTCCAGTTCAATGTGTGAAGAAATGTGGAGAGGAGCCCCCATAGCCAGCCTGCACTGGACTTTTGTTGTAACTGAGAAGTAAATTATTATTAGCTACAAAGATAAACTACCCTACCCTGACAGTATATATGAAGCACCTAGCATAGCCTCTAGAACATAGTAACCTCTTAGTAAATAGTTCCAATAGTTCAGATATTGATTCTTATGACAAAGGACAGGACCACTGTCTTTTGAAGCAACCACCAGAATCTAGCACAGTTCTGAGCAAATGCTTGTACTTCCTTTTACAGTAACAGAAGATAAATTAAAAATTATTGGAGGCTATCAGCACCCAGGGAAACACTGTGCCCAAGAAAAGTGACTCTTTCCAGCATCTGGAGGACTACTATTTGCTCAAGGAGCAGAGTAGAGCCATTATGTGCTTCAGTTTTCACTGACCAGAAGGTAGATCGTGGAATAAGTTGTTTTTACGCCCGCTCTTGATGAAGTTATTTCTCAGGTATAAGCCTAAGACATCCTCTGCTCAGAGTAAGATGCTAGGTACTGATTCAAATATTTGGCATTGATTACTTAGTGCAAATACCAAAATCTTTATTCATGTCAATACATGCCATAGGAATTTTTTTCTATTAAACTCAGTAAGTTATAAATCAATAGGAATCTCAGTTTCATTACATTAAAGGGAACCACAAATAAAGAACCTGGTCATTCTTTCCCAGAGAGTCACTAGTGACAAAGGAGTTTACTACAGGTAGAGATGAGGCAAGGCAGGTAGAAGTTAAGAGCATAATCTTGGGTGCTCATGAGACATAGTTTTGCATCCTAATTCTTTCGCTTAACTATAAGATGGAATGTTTTAAAAAACTTAGAACTGTTCCTGACACCTAGATTACTGTCAATAAATACAAGTCTCATCATGTATAATGAGTTAGTTGATTATTTTTCACATTTTTATTATTGTTTTATTCATTTATTCATTTAAAAAATATTTGCTGCAGATTTTCTTGATGCCATGACCTCTTTAATCTTCCTAGCAACTCTGTGAGATCAGTATTACTCTTTTCATTTTATAAGTGATTAAACGGAGGCACAACAATGATAAGAATCTTAAAAACACATAGCTAGCTAAGTGGAAGATTTGGGCTTTAAACCCAGATCTGAAATAGAGAAGTCTCACAAATTCTTAGTCAGTAAAGAAGTGGATATAGGGAGTAAATTAAAAAACCAATACAACTCCTAGCGAAGGAAAAAGGGTTCTTTTAATACCACCCAGCCCACTTTGAAGCCCAGTGAGTTTCAACTTGATTGGGATGTTTAATATAGAAAGGTATGCTGACAAGGCGTATGAGTCATCTCCTGAGCACAAATACCATCTGTGCAGGGAATGTATGGTGAATTTGGGGAAATAAACATTATTCAAGAGTGTCTGACTCCCCTGAAGTTTGTGTAGACCCAGCATGGCATCCAAGGACCAGCACCGCTCATCTCTGGTCCAAGGGGTCTCCAGAAGGAGGATGCTGACTTGCCTCTAAACCAATCCTTCAGCATAAGTCTAAAGCTTTTCCAGTAAGCTAAACACTTGAGCATCTTATCTTATACCTTCACTATGTGATAAAGTGATTCTACCTCAGAAAAAAATGATGCTTAAAAATGTTCTTTTTTAGGGTCCAATTAACAATGTACGTAAAGAGCAAAGAAAGATCATCAGTATTTCCTGGACTAAATGAGAGCAGGGGGACAAAGGGCCAGAATGTTTTATGAATTGGCCCATTTTCTTGATAAGTTAGCCTTTAAACTTTGCTAGCTGCTGCCACACTGGAGAATTACGCATGCTGTATTTCATTACTATTCATTCATTAATTCAACCAATATTGCTTGAGCACCCCCTAAATAGAATATGGTTAGGGAGGCAAAGATGAATTCTCTTCTCTGGTAGGGGACAAAAATATCCCAAAGTAAGGTTCTAGAAAGGGAGGACCTATGACTGACTAGCTACTAGCTGTCCAGAGGAAAACTTTGGGCTGGAAGATAAACACAGCACTTGAATCAGGTCTTACCAAGTACTTATAGTTCTTATAAGCCAATATTCTAGAGCCTCTCAGTTTGGTATTACAACTGAAGCATGGTAACTTGAATGCCTACATTTCAATGATTTTTGGCCTTGCCTGAATAATTGCAGGACCCTTAGCACGGCTCTCAGGGGGCCGCTGGGAACCCTGAGTGTGCTCAGGAACAAGTATGTGCATCCTCCGGCCCAACCCTGTGATGGAACCCGCTTCTCCGCCCCTGGGCTGCTGTACCTCCCAGGTCCTGTCAGATGCTGCCTCTGTGTTCAGCACAAAAATGCTAAGACTTCTCTTCTCCTCCAAATTGCACACTATCTCCCATCGATGGAGTCCCCTTCAGCCTCTGAGTCACCCATCCTAGAGCTCAGTCTGAGGTGCCTGTGGGAACAGAAGACCCCAGACTTTCCTTTGTTTTTCTCTAGACTCAACACCCACCCCATCCCACCCCCATCCCATCTACCACAGGCTCTGCCTCCATCCAAAACAAAAGGACCTGTGCACATCAATGCCTTTGAATAACGCCTGGGACTGGGAAAGCGATCTCTCTTAAACTAGCTCCCTAATGCATCCTTCAAACTGGGTAAGGTTGGAGAGCAGTGAATGCAAACTGCATAGGATTCTACAATAATAGTCCTAAACCAAGGCTGTCTCAGGAAAATTGGGACTGTCACTGGGACCTGTGGTCACTCTTGTTCCCTGTCACACTGGGAATGGGTCCTACTAGCCTTGACACGAGTTCCGTGGACTCAATGCTTTACTGGTGCTGCATTTATATTTACTGGACAAAAGGTGCCAGTTAAAACCATGGCCAAATGTCAACTGCCTGCCTAGAAATATAAGACAAGAACCCAGGAATGTGAATAAAGGAGTTGGTACAAGGATTTGAACTCCCACCAAATTGACACAACCACCATGGAAAGCAGAGGCTCCAGGTTAAGAAGAAGCTGCCTCTGCTGTTGGCATTTTGTGGGGCAGAATACGGACATCCTCTCAGTCCAGGATATGTTTATCTTATTTGTATTGATATACTTCTGCCTGTTAAAGTGATCTTCTTTAAGACTAGGTCATCTGTTTTCTGTGGATGCCTTGAACAAGGTTCTCCCCTGCACTTGAGATACAATGTTTGTAAACATTTGTCCGTAGGCGGGCACAGCAATCTTTCCCTTAAGCAACTGGGTTTTCTCTGAAAAGACAGTTATTTAAAGCTCAGCTCAATGCTTACTGACTTTGTTGTGCTTCTATCTTCAGGAAAATCACAGTCACGGGTTTGAATGGACTAATCAACACCTATGAACAGCTGTCTACACTAATAGCCACTTTCTCAGAGATCAAAGCCACGTGGCCGTGGAGATAGACTTTCAGCTGCTTCTCTTGCATCCTTTTCTGTTCAGAGTGCTTTATCACTCAAATGTCATAATCAGCTCAGGGTCTTTTTACTTCAGCTCTCTGCTACCAGACTGTTGAGTATTAGATAATTTAACGGTTTGAGCCCATGCTTCATCTCCCTTATAAACAACATTGTGTTTTAAAAAACAAAAGGATAGAAAACTTTGTCCGTGAAGATCTGTGAAATGAGAAGAGGCAATCCTCATTTAGTCTTGTCTTCCTTTGACAGGAGGATAGACCAGTATGCTGCTCCTCAGGCCAGCGAGGGCACAGATCCTCACTGTCGTGGGGACAGGAGCAGGAACAACACAGGTCCTTTGGCAACATCTCCCAGAGGGGAGGCTCTCCGGGGCATGGGCTTCTGTCTAGCTATGGGAAGGAAACCCTCGGGACTCCCACAGACAACAATCTAAGCATGTGGATGTTTCTAGGCTGCCCTGCCAGGAAGAATGTCTGTTCTGAGCTATACAAGCCCTTCACAGTCGGCCAGCTGGACACTCGGGTGGGGCTGCACATGTAGGACAGCAGCCCAATGAAGGGGGGACTTGCAGACCAGCTCTCCTGGTGGCTATGATCACGGACCCTGAGAGCTTCATGGTGTTAACTTTCCCCCAGGCCCCATTGCTGCTTTGTGGGCTTCCCAGATACCACTGACACTCTTGCACTGAGTACTATCTCCCTACATGTTTCCCCTGCCACCTGAGGCCCAGCGCCTCGCCAGGCCTGTCTGGCCTCATCTTAATGGAGCCTTCTCCACAGTGAGTATTCAGCATCAGCATCAGAAGGCCACCAGATGGGTTCCAAAGGGACTGCCTGGAATCTAGTAGCAGCTCAGTAAAAATATGGTGAATGAATGAATAAATAAATGAACAATGAAATTCCAGCTTTGCTTTCCCTAAAGCAACAGAGTCTGCTTCCTTCCAACTAAGACTGAGAGAGTAACAGAAGTGGTTTGAACCACGTACCACCCACTCCAGTCTGAAGACTCAGGGAGGAGACATCAGAATCAAGGGAGCAAGAAGAGGCTCCTTGCTGTGGAAACTTTCTCCAATGCTCCCGCGTAGAGTGTGGCAGGGCTCTCTTGTGAGGACGATAGAAGAAGAAGCATTTTCTCCAAAACCCTGGCTAAGTGCAAGCAGCCTCTGCATTTCTCCATCTGAGGCCGGAGATGTGTTGAGGACATAAAGAGCGAGCCATGGGTGCCTCCCTGACTCTTGGAGCTCCCGGATTGATTGTCTGACGGGATGTTCCTTCTGACCAAGTGATCTCCGCAATTGTCACTTAGGTTCAGAAGAAAACAGGCTCCCACGGATCCAGACTTCATCCACTGGAATTCACTTGTCATACTCATAACATCACGAGTTAAGATCAGCGATGCCCCAGCCTCCTGATGACATGCTGTTTGGTGCACCTCAAAGATAAAACTTCCGGAAGCTGGGGCTGGAGCGGGGTTGTGTAAAACCAGGCATCTTCTGAGTCCTCCAGAAAATGGTATAACTGGACTCACTATGCAGAGTTCAAGTGTCAGGGATGGAGAGGTGGCTTTAGGTGGTGTCATAGTCAATCATAAGGCTACAATACAGCCCGTGTGTCCTCGACTTTTCCAAAAACTAACTCGCAAGACAATAGTCTGGATGAATGCCTGGCAATGACAGGGACTCAGTAAATAGTTGTCAATCTACTGGCACGGCATTGTCCCCAGGTACCTAGTGGTGCAGAGCCATCTTCCCAGAGGCCAAAGTAGATCTCAGCCATGACTCTAAACCCACCCAGGTGGTGAGGCACAGGAGAAGTTCCTTTTCAGATATCCATGGCCCATGTTGGTCAGAAGAGAAGCTCCAAATGGTTATTTAACAATTTTCACATTAAAAAGAGCAAACATTGGACACTAACTTAGAATCTATTTCTTTTCTTGTGAACAAGTAGACTCTACATTGGGAAGCAAGAGTCCTTTGTCCAGTGGAGCTATAGACAAATGCTACTAGGGGATATTATATTACAGAGACTCCGGAATGATCAAACATGCTCCAGACTCTCTCGGGGGTTCGTTCCAATCCAGAGGGACAGCTCAGCACAGGCTTGTTCACAGCCATGCTTGTTGAGCCCAAAGAACCTCAGGCAGCAAGCATCTGCACACCTGGCAGAAGCCATTTTGACAGGTGAGGTGGGTCTGAAGCGAGAGCAAAGGGAGATAGACGACTTTGTGGAGTCTGAGGCCGACTTCAGAAATACCTGCCTCTTGCCCGCAGCCCCTTTATTCAGAGCTTCTCCAGGAAATCCTATCAACAGTGGCATTTGTCACACAGTAGCATTTCCTACACTTCTCTTCTCTCTGACCGTCTCTGGGGCTGCTAGGAAAGAGCCAACCAAACTACCCAGGAAGGCTAGGCAGCAAGCTGGCATCCTCGAGAAGGCGGTATTTGGCTCTGACTCAGGAGATTCTGGGGTTTCAGCCTTCCCTCTCCTGCTGTACCAACTCCCCCAAAGATCACTTTTCCTAATAAAGAAAGAGCTTTCCCCAACTGTCCCAATCTTAGCTCCTCCAGTGAGCCCACCTCACAGACAGCCTCTGAGTGACAGCCTTCACCATTACTTCATGTATAGTGGCATCGGGCTGGTTGCATAAAGTTCACTTAGAGAGTTTGTTAAAAATCCAGATTTCTGGGCCCCACTCAAGACACTTCTTGGGGTCAACATGGGATATGGACAGCAATCTGTATTCAAACACATTCCCAGGTGCTTCTAAGACTCTATTAGGACTGAGCATCACTAAAAATCAGAGTGTAAAAGGTTCAAAAGTGCATTAAAATATCTTTTTCTTTATTAAGACCTAGAAGAAAGTAAATTTGACCTCCTGAGACTATTTTGCTTCCTGGCAGCTTTAGGAGAAGCAGTTCCCTCTTGATCTAGACCAAGGCTGCTCTTGCTGCTCTCTGGGTCCTTTGCACATCTTAGACCAACAAGAATCCACGAGTAGTTCCAATGCAACGTGGGCTGCAACCCGCCTTCCTAAGCATTCCAGACTCCCATGGATGCAGCATACGGCACGTTCCCGAGCTGCTGGAGATTAGTGAGGTTGTGAGCTTTCCTTCAAAGCTCACCAGATCCCAAAAGCTTCTAAAAGGGGTTTCCCTGGGCTATCGGGCACTTAGAGCTCAGGAAGAAGTAAACTTGATGGATGTTGCAAAATAAGACCCTGGAAATGGCTAAATTCTCTACATCATGTGAAAGGCAGAAGTGTGTTGTCAAAAAAAAAAATCAGTGAAGTCAGAATGTATATTGCTAACAACAGAACTGAATTAAGTAACGAGAGACTGTGCCTGTTGCCAGTGCTGAGGCAGGAAATAATTCATTTTTCTTTAATTAATCTCTTTGTTTATATTTCTTTTGTTCCACAGAACTGGCTCAGAAAAGGCCTGTTTTTCTGTCTTGTTTTGTTTGTTTGTTTGTTTAGTCCTTGGTCAGTAGGGTCTGGTCCCACTGAGCCTTAGCCCATGGATGCCATGGCCAAAGTCATTGTCATGAGTCACAACAGACTCACTGTGGAGTGAAGAATGAAGACAGCAAAGGCCAGCAACAGATCAGCTCTTCCAGCTGGGCTAATATCTGCCCAGTCGGCCAGCACTGTTCCTGACCACTGCAGGCTGGGCCAGGTGGGGCCGGTATGTTGGGAGTGGAGGGAGAGCCGTATCTGCCCACCTCACATTTGTATGCCCTGTCTTTGGCACAGTGTATAATAACTATTTGAATACAAGAAGGATAGGATGAGGACACAACAAATGGCTTCCAAAGTGGGCTAGATAAATTTTCTATCTCAACCTCTTTACACACTTACACATAAAGGAACAGTTAAGGGGAAGGAGGTAGGGAGGGAGAAAGAGGGAAGGAGGAGGAGGAGGAGGAAGAGAAAGAGCCGAGGGAAGGAGATATGCAGGGAGGGAGAGAGGGAGAGAAAGAGAGAAGAAAGGGGAATGATAAAAGCACAAGGTACTCCATCGGTCAAAACTGCAGATGGTTGCCTAGGTAATGAAGGGAGGTCTCATCTCCCTGTCACCATGGCTCAGAGATTTCATGCCCATAAACTGCACACTTCGTCCATTCCTAACATGTAACATGTAGCAGAACAGCCTCATTTTGTAGAGGTAGAGCAGGCCATCGTAAACGGTTCTAGACTGGGAAGGCCACGTATGCCACACGGCTCCTCACCTGTGGTCTCTATCCCAGGGCTCTCTGGGAAGCTTGTGGTGTCTTGCCCTTTTCTTGGTTTCTTTTTCTCTTTAAATCTACTGGTGTGATCTCTGGTTTGTCCACACTGTGACATTTGGAGACTTCTGCTCTCTTCCTGGCAAAGCTGTGTGTGTCATGACAATATCAAAGTTAAGTCAATTTGCACATTCACAGCTCTCTAGCATAACGGACACCCTCAGTGAAGAAAACACCGTCTTGTACATGACCGAGAGTTCCTATTCATATACATTTTTCTCTCTTAAAATAACAGAATAAAACCACTGTTCTTTTGGCTCAAGCAAAAATAAAACTGGTTTTTGAAAACCCTATTTAAAGGGTTCATTATCTCACAGGCTGCTAACTATATACTCTGCACCACACTCAATAAAAACTTCATATAACTGTCTTTGAAATTAACAGCCACCTCTTGTGCTTTTCAAGTTATTAAAGATGTTGGCATGGTGGAGAGACTGTAAACTTTCTATAGTGGTGATTAGTCAGCGGGACCACATCCCACCAAATCCCCCAGAGCGTTCCTAACAAAAAGTTCCTTGTGACCCAAGCACCAATTTTTCTTTCTTGTCTGTTCATTCTAATTCCACTCAATTACTCCTGAGCAAGCTGTTTTATTCCTGTCAACTCATGTTATTTACTGGAGCCTTTCAGGAGGACTGAAGTGGAGGCTGATATTATGTAGGATGTTTTGAGACTCATTAAAACACTTTAAAACAATCACCCATTGTGATAGTCACAGCCCTATATGACCTGGACTGTTTGGAGCCTGGATCACTTCATTTATTTGCTATTAAAAGTTCCAGGTTAGAATGGCTTTTCTTGCTACAAAAATTTTGGACTTGGGAACATGGGACCTGGTCTGGGCTCCTGGAGGCCTCTGGGCAAGGATCTAAAGGATTAAGTGTGTGTCTATTGGGGTGGAGGAGGGGTTCCAGGGACAGCTCTCCCTCTGACTGATGGACTGAGGAGAAATGGGAGTCAGCAGGCAGCCCCAAGTAGCCAGCGATGTTTGCCTTCTAGAAGAGAGGGCAATTTCTCCAGGAGAGCATGCATAATAGCAATTTTCTTTTAAAGTTGGAGAGGTCCCCTGTGGTGTCACTTTCAGTTAGTTGTTATCCCATCATTATTTGTACAATACCTGAACAATTTGTATGAACAAGGAACCAAGCCAGATTTTCTGAAGGTGTAAAGCAGATAGCTCTGTAGTCCTTGCATCGTTAGATGAGGGTCCATTATATTGATGGCACTTGGAATATCAGTTGCCAGGTGAGCATGCTTAGCCAGAGCTCTGGGCCAGAGAGTGACCAAAACAGCCTCATTCTGTCCACTTCTCTCCCAGATCCCTCTTTCTTCTCACTCTGCTATTTTATGCTCCGGCTGCTCATTTTCCCCTCCATGATGAGCATTGACCCCTGACTGAACATTGGCAGCTTAGCACAGGCAGCCCTTGGGGGTGGAGGATGACTCCTGTGCTCTAGGCTACCCAGAATCCAACAGGAAAACTGCTCAAACTGGAGTAAAGGTAGAAGATTTTTAGTTTCCAAGTCCAAAGAACTGGAATTTCTTAGAGGAGAGGAAATAAAGGTCTCCGTTCTTCAGTGATTCTAAGATGCTCTGTGATTTCAGTGGTAGCCGTGGTCTCAAAGCCATGTTCAGAAAAAAAGCCAAGTCATCTTAGCCCACTTTATCCATCACCTCACACACTTCTAGAACATGGTTTTCCCATGATTGTCCCATCTGTTTGCACACACCATCCTCACCCCAAGCCAGAGGATGGTAGGGGTCCAGGAGCAGTACGCATAGAGGGAGGTGAGGTGGGAGATCCAGAGCTATGGGTCAATGGACAGTTACTTCCCAGGCTGTGTTCATCAGGCAGTGAGATGCTTATCTGTGCTCCAGAAGTCAGTTCCCAATCATACACACTGAAGAAACATGTGCCAACTATGTGCCCAGCTCCTGGACCAGCTTCCTGCCACGATGAGTTTAGAAAGTGCTGTGCTAGCTCACCTTCAAGATCCCTCCTAACTCCTGAAATTCTAGGATACAAAAAATCGGGAATGTGAATGCAAAAAGTTATAAGGCATCAGCCTGAGGCGGTGGTTTTTCACCCTGGCTATGTATAATAATCACTTGAGGGAGACCTATGAAAAATAAAACCCACAGGCTTATCTCTCAGATCAGGGGTTATGATTCACCAGGACTTGGGTGGGCCTTGGTATCTACATTTCTAATAACTCTCCAATCAGTTTTGACATGTAGAAGCATCATAGCTGATAAGCTGAGGCCAAGTTTAGAACCAGATGTTTTTGTGGGGCAAGGAAATGAGAGAAAAGCTGTATAAAAGTAGGTACTGGGCCCGTGGGTAATTGTGCTTGGTGTGTTTTTAAAAGACACTTCCTCAGGAATCAGCAATTTAAGATGCAGTGAGGCAGAATTTGTTTTGTTTTGAACCTCAGAGTGACACTCAAGCCACATTCCAAGGGCAAACATCTCAATCTAATAGGTAGGTAGTCATCGCCTGGAACCAGATGTCAAGTGACACTGGCTGCCCACCCGAGGAGCACTGGGTACCTCAGAGGAGAAGGACCCCTGCAAGAGGTTGTCTCCTCAGTGTCCACTGGGCTTCAAGCAGAGCTGACCTAACCTTTTGTCCAGGGGATCAGAGCTTCAGGATACAGAAAGCAGGAGATCAGAAGTTTCCCAGGCCAGTGAGGCGAGTTCTCACGAACTAGGCCATTTCTGAGCAAGGAAACCAACGCCTCCAGCCCCCTGTGTCAGTGGTCCTCACATGCACACACACAGGGTAACAGCTGGGCCAGTGCTCCCTGATGCCTGGGGGAGTCTGGTCCTGCTCAGGAGGACAAGCCAGAGTGATGAATCTTTCATCGACTGAAGTTCAAGGTGAAGTACAAGCCCCCAAAATAAGTCTTATTCCTACTACTCCCTCTCATATTCTAAAATCCAGACAAGCTGATGACTCACCACTATTTAGACAGAAAATAGTCTCCTCCTTTGAGGATTTGCTCCTGTTTTTCCCTTCCCACCCCTGCTGGACTCCTACACATACTTCAAGGCCTATGTCAAATGCCTCCTCCATAGATATCCCCATTAGATATAGTGAGATCACTCCTCCCTGGAACTATCAGAGCATGTCATGTGTATCTACCATCTGGCATTTTTTATATGTAATCATGGTTCTATTATAAGGCCCTGGAGAATGCAGGCTGGGTCTTATGTCTCCCTGTAGGCCCAGAGGGTTTCAACATTGTGCTTTGTATGTAGCAGGTACCTACCTAGTGAAAGTTTATAGAAGATACTTGACAGTACTTGACAGTAATTGTAAAGCATCATGGCTCTTGTTACCTGTCAGTGGGCAACACTTGATACTCTCTCCATCTCTGCAACATTGTGCCATCATCAAGTACGTAGCATGACATTAACAGATGCAGGGTCCCCTGAGCAGAGCCAGGGTCTGGACTGGAGGGTCTGGACTGCATTGAATTTCAGGCCCCAGATGGGGTTGAAAGACACTTCAGTCTCCACTGCATTTGGGATTTTCCTCAAGAAATAATGAAGTTTAATCCACTGGGAATAAAGCTTGGGTGGACCACGTTTTGCACCAGATGAATAAATTATTTGATTAATAGGATGGATCATTTGTCATAATGTTACACAACATTTCCCATCTTTATTATCTAGCGTTTTCATGATTATAAATCTTACATTCTTAAGAATAATTGAGTTTCCTGAGAGTAGAACCAGTAACTTATGCAATGGTCAAAAAGCAATAGAGCTTGGAGTTACAGAGACTTTGATTTGAAGCTTGGTTTTATCACTTCACAGCCAAGTACCCTGAGCAAATTTCTGCTCTTCTTTGAGTTAGTTTCCTCATTTGTGTGATTAGAGCAATAATGCCTTCCACTCTCATGCTAACCATAAAAATTCCTGGCATGTTACCTGTCACAAAATAGGTGCTCCATGCTTATCCTTCCCTTCTCTCCTACTCCTTTGCCCTTTCTAGAAAATACACAGATGCTCCAAGCTTGTGCAGCCACATTTACAGGACCAAAAATCGAGAGAACATGGTTCTGGTGTGCTTATAAGGCAGATCAAATAAAATATTAGAAATCAGGATTGTCTCAGGAAATGCATATGGCCACTCAATCAAGACTACTTGTTCATATAAATGAAACAGAAACAAAACAACTTTTACCACGTATCACACTCTTACGATGATTATCAAATCACCACTCCCCTTTGGGCCATGGAGACAGAGAGCAGATGAGGAGACAGGAAAGCCATCCTGCTGCTCTGCGAGGTGCCTTCTCAGATTCATCACCTGAGACCTGCCCATCTAAATGACGCTGAGGAGATTCACATGCTCTTGGTCCACCTGCTGAACCCCAGGTTCATCATGCTCCCATTTATATCCTGTGCTGTGATGTTTGCCTGGGAAGCACCTGAGGAAATTAGCTATCCAATATCAAATAAGCTCTGCTATTTGGTCTATAACCTGAGACTCAAATTAAGAACAACAACAACAAAAAAAGAGCTTCCGCTGGCTTTAGGTATTTCTAGTTGCTGGGAGTTCCCACTTCTGGAAACCAAGTAAAGAAAGTAGCCTCAGTACAGGGTTTATAGATCCTGCAGCGGGAGCTGAATTAATTATTCCAAAGGGACCAGAGGGGCTGGCAGAAAGAAAGCCTGTTGATGACCAAATCTCTTTAAACTGAATGGTTGTTTTTGTTTTGGTGTATGTGTGGTTCTTTTGTTACTGATGACAAGGTAGTCCTCCCCTTCCGTACCCCCGCCTCGCAGAGAGTTTCAGTGAAAACTGAGGCACACCTTCAATTCGATACCCAGGAAAGAGCAAGCTTGGTGTTTTTTTTCCCAAAATTCCAATCCAAAAATCTGACATCAGGGTTCTGAAACACTGCCTGTGGGGACACTATAAAGAAGTGGACTTTGTTTTGATTGGGGCCTGTAAAAGTGGACCTTTAGTGCCTCATCCCTTAAGCGCATGGTGTTTTGAATATGGTTTTGACAGCTGTTAGCCAAAGTGGTGTTAGCACAGCCTGCAAACCCCAGCTGTCCTTGCCACAGACGCTGACTCTGTCCTGCATATAGACAGGTATCATGTGTAATTACCCTGAATGTTTGCCACACTGCGGAATAAACTCGGAGTCTTCCCACTGGAGACATTTCTGTGATGCAGTGGACTGGATTCGGCCCGAGAAAGAATAGTTGTGGTGTACACTCCAACCCAACTGCTTGTTCCCTCTCCTTGACCTACCCTTTGTGGGAAGCCAGGAATGCCAAATATTTCTTGTAGCTCTGCCCAGGCCTTTACTTTATTTACACTCCCCCACCACCCCCACTCCCAGCCCCAGCCCTGTCTCTTTTCCTGTGGCAACTCAGGCGTTCTTTCTCTCTCTCTCCTGTTGGACTACTGTGTTTTTGTTTGACATGGTCTATTAAAGGTATTTTAAATAAAGACAAACGCATACAACGATGTCCACCGGACAGCAAGAAGCAGTGCTGTGGCAGGGATAATGTGCAATTTCCACGTAAGAAACTTCTTTAATACTAACAAACTGTATCGAAGTTTCCAGGCTGTAGATAAAGTAACTTTTTTTTTTTTTTTTCAAAAAGTGAAATAAGATAGAATCAGTCAAACACAAACCAAATGAACATGGGGGGAAAGATTGATGGGAAACATTTTTAAAGAACCCACTGGCCACTCTGTGTGTTTGTTTCCTGAAGGGCAAAATTAAGCCCTTAGATCAGGTCTTTCATTTTTTGGTTTCTTTTCTAATTCTAGAATCTCCTCTAACCACACTGGGAAGGCAAAGTGGGAATGTGACCTCTTCTGTAGTTATTGGTACACATCTGTGAGGACATTTTCTTCAACATATCTGTTTTGCCCCAAAATACATTCTCAAAATCATTTCCAGTCAGTATGACCCTGGAGGTGGAGCCTCAGGGAAGCTATAAACGTTTTAATTGCAAACCTACCAAAGAGAAAATGCAGACATCCTGAACAGGTCTTTTCCGGCTCGCCTAGCTGCGGATCCCAGTCTGCCTGGGCCAGCTTCCTTCATATCTGTGGACCTGGCATGGTTGTTAACGTGCCCTCGTTCAAAAGGGTCTAGTTTGGATGATAAATTATATAGGCATCCTGCTGGTCACCAAATGTTCCATTTTCAATGTTCATTTCAAACATTGTTTATAAATCACTGGGTTTGCCAGCGACCTGGCAGTTGGCGGGGCTCTGAGGAGGCGAGGGATGACATCTGAACCTACAGGTGGCATGGCAGTCTCAGAGGCCACAGTGCTGCTCACCCCCTTGAGCTTTGCTCCCAGCTGTTGGCTGCACAGTGCGAATGAGATCTTCTAAAACTTTGGGCTTGAAAATAAGACACTAGGCTTTAGAATACAAAGCAAAGCAGACCTCTGGGTCTCTTCTTCCCTGTATCAAGTTCTCATTCTCATCAAGATCCCTCCACTCCACTACCACCTGCAGAGTAGATGAGACCCTGCTGGCTGAGGCAGGGCCCCCTCAGTTCAGTTTCTTTCCTTGTCAGGATGGGAGGAACATCCCTAGGTAGAAAGAGAAACAACGCCCAACACATCTTTATCAGCAACTGTCAAAAATCAGAGAATTTGGCCTGGACATTACTTGCTTACCCAATTGAGCTATTGAAATCATCTGCATTCTATGTGAGTATTTAGGTAGTAGGAGATATTTTGGAGGGTGGGGAGAGGAGCAGAGAAAGGATTAATTTATGGTTGTATCCTAGACTCTGGTCTCAAGACATAAATATTTGTCTAATGAACATGTGAATAATTGCATTGGTGAAGGGAGGTTTTTGTCCTCCCTTAATTGTTTTTTTTAATATAGTAGAGAGTTTGTATATAACAGAAATTCATAGTAACGTGTACATTTTAGGATATTTTCCCTAAAGATATCGTGTTTTGGTGTGTTTCATTTAATTTCTTAAGCAAAGATGATTTATAATTCTGATAGTGTACCTACAAAATAAATATGCAAAAAAAAGTTATATATATTTTTACTTTAACTGGCATTAATTTAAATGTATTGAGAAGCAAGCTGTGAGGTCGCAAAATGCTCTGTTAACTTCCAAACTAACCATGACATTGATGGACGTGAGTCAGATGCAGAGTCAATTACCAAGACTTTCCTGCCAGCTCTCACTTAGTTGAATTTGGGGTGATGTTGCACAGAAAAAGAAACTCTTTTAGTTAAACTCTAGGGCTAAAAGAAAAAATTGAATTGTCAAACGAATCCATGTCAGTTTTGCACGTACCATGTCTCAATAGGGTAAGATATATGCATATTATGAAAATAAATCATGTTGATTTTAATGTGGGAATATCGTTTTTTCCTGTTTCAAGCCTGTGCTAATGGGCTAGCGGTTAAAAGGTAGAATATTTAGAACTGGAAAATTGTCAGGACTTTAAAGATATCTCTGAATTCTGTAATCTGTTCCAAGGAGATCTTCCATCAGAGGGCATCAACTAATCCAAATAAGGAATGAATGAACACAATGAGAAGAGCTGAAATAAAACTCAAATAGTAAATACTCACACATTATAAGCCAAACAAATGGAAACCCGGTTTTTGTCAACTTACAACATGAGTATATTTGTTTTGTAAACCATTTTGAACAACAACTTCTCATATCTTCTTTGCTAGATGCTTTGTCATTTATTATCTCCTCTGCTCAGAGAATGGCTCCAGGTAGTTGCTGTGGAATTTAAGACACACAGCTGTTTACAGAATGAGCTGGTGCTGACCGGCTGCCTTGAGTCAATCTCTCCCTTTCCTTTTACTAACTAACATTCTTGACATTTGACTTGACGGTAGCATCTTCGAGGTCTGACACACAACTTTTGTAAACAAATATAATATTCTTGGTGTGAATTGTTGCTGTTTATAAGAAAGGAGTCAGTAATGTTTCCAAACTAAGAAAAATGTAGTTTATTTTACTAGTTACAAGTTTCTGTGTTTTTTTGTTGTTTTCTTTCTACTTGGTTTGCAGAATCCACTGGAGGATTTCCCTACAATGAACCTGCTGTGGAATTCTGCTGTTAAAAAAAAATAACTGCTTTATGAAACAATTGAAATGTATTGGAGTTGTTTTGTTTATACATTTAAAGAGTGCTTTGGCATGTGGTGTGTGGTTTGGATATCATTTAGTCGTGGCACCAAAATGAATGTAAAGAGTAAGATAACTGATAAAAATAGAGTGTTCTTCTTCTACAAAAACTTTCAATCTAAACCAAATGGCCTTTTTCTTGATGCATCACAAATACCAGATTAACATCCCTTTCCAAAGCATACTACATATTTGTCTGATTTTGCTAAGTTAAAGATATAACCTAGCATCCTAATTTCTTAATTTTCTGCTAAATAAAGTAAATAAAATCTAAAAAATTAAACTGGAAATAGATTAATAATTAGTTTAAAAGTGTAATAAATATTAAAATTTGTGCTTGTACAGAATGGAGAATTGATACAGTCCCTGACAGACCAAACATTATCACTATATTAATAACAACAATGATAATATGTTGCAAACTTTAAACATTTACATTGATAAATTTTTTTCCCAGAATATCTGGGAAGTCTAAAACTATGACTTAGAATCAGCATACACCTAATAGTAATTATCACTTACAAGTAATAATCAGTTCTTGGTCATTTTTAAAACTATTCCCCCAATTACTTCACAAAGAATAATATATTTTATATTTCAAAAATAAGGAAGAACAAAATCAAACTTTTTATTTATGTGATTTAATACAATTTTATGCTCTTTTCTAACTATATTTTGAAAAACTTCTAGACCTAACTATTGCAAAAATCGTACACAAAGTTCCCTTTTTCCTTCACTCAATTTCCCCTATTGTAGCATCTTACATAACCACAGTACAATGATCAAACTAATTATTAACATAGATACAATACTAATAACTAATCTACAGACCTCTTTAAAGTTCAGCACTTTTCTCACTAATGTCCATTTTTCTTTCCAGGGGCCAATGCAGAATTTCACATGATTCCTAGATCCCTTCAACATATCCCCAACATTTTCTGAGCACTTTCTTACTATCTGTTAAAGGTTATGCTCATTTTAAAACAACGATTCAACTGGGTTTTAAAATTGATGTATATCCACCACAGTAAATTCAAGTGATACAGAAAACTACAAAGTACAATGTCAAAATTATACAAAATTTTACCATGAAAGAAAATGGTATAAAAGAACAACTCAACATTTGGTAAATACTGTTCCTAACATCTTCTTATGTATGTATACAGTTAAAAGGAGAGAGATAAGTGGATAGGTAGAGTTTTGATGAGAAGGAATTATTTTTATTATGTATGTATGTATGTATGTATGTATGTATGTATGTATGTATTTATTTATTTATTGCCTGAAGCACTTGGTCTTTCTAGGTGGTCTCCCATCCAAGTACTAACCAGACTCGACCTTGCTTAGCCTCTGAGGTCAGACGGGATTGAGCACGTTCAGGGTGGCATGGCCATAGACAAGATGAAATCATTTTTAAATAAAAGTATTAATAAACAATATTAAAAGTATTTTTAATAAAAAGCATTAAATGTAGTTCCACAGAATTTAACAGAAAAAAAAAGAAACTAAAATATAACTAGATGTGCTGAGTTTCAAGTAAATGTTTCTTTACAAAAGACATGTTCTAAATTCTCTCTCTAAAGACAAGAAAAGATTATGAAAAACATGTAGATATTCATCAGTTAGCTTTTGCAGCCTAATAACCACTTCAAGCTTTGTGGCTGAAAACAAACACCAGTTTTCATAGCTCACAGGTCACACAGGGTACAGCTCTGCTGATCTAGCTTGATTGGTCTCTGTGAATTGCCAGAGTGTCAATGGTCAGGACGTGGGTTCGCTAGAGCTTGGCTGGCCTAGAACCACCTCACCCACATGTGTGACAGTTATCTTTTTATAGGGGTAGTGGGGGTGGCCTGATCATGTGATCTCTCATCTTCCAGGAAGATAGCCCAGGCTTGTTCACAGACCAGTAACAGAGTTGTAAAAGAGGGATTGGAGTATGCAAGTCCTCTTGAGGCTTAGGCTCAGAGCTGACACAACATGCTATTGGCCAAAGCAAAAGACGAGATGGGCCCAGATTCAGGACTGGGTTTCTGCGTCATTCTTAAGTACTGATGTTGATCATTCAAATATCAACTTTTCCTTATAGCATTATTCGTTCAATCTGCAGATTTAATTATTTAATTTTGAAATTATTTTTCTTATATGTTTTTGGAACATATTTTGTTTTATTTGCTTGTTTCTTTTTTTCACAAATGTCAATTATGTATTATATACACTTAGAATGTCTCCACAGATATTTGGCAATCTGAATCATTCCTGTTATCCAGATTTCTCAGATAAATTGTCATATGGTTAGAGAGAGCTTTCCTGCTCACTCAATCTAAAAAAGCCCTACCTTTTCATCCCCTATTATGTAGTTCTATATTACTTGTTTTAGGGGACTACATAAATTGATTCCCTATATATTATTTTCTCTACCTCCCATCCTAGATCACAAGCTTTTTGAAGGCAGAGACGCTGCCAGTCTCAAAGACTGCTAAAAACTCAGCATCTAACGCACTCCTGGTGTGCATGGGGTATTCATTAATTACATGTTGAATGAATGAGCAAAAGTCCTGTTTAAGTTAGATTTATTCTAATTTTAGTTGCTTATAATATGGCTTTCTTCTCTAAAATATTTTTTTTCATTTACACACATCTCTTGTAATTTCATTTAGAGTATAGACAACTTTGTCCGAACTCTTCATGTTTCCTTGGAAATTTTCTCATTTTTTTCTTTAGTTTTACCTTATATTTCTTTCTTTTTTATTTCCTCTCTCATTTCCAAGCAGATCTATGGGGGTGATTCTTTCTGATCATTATTCATCTCATATACCTGCTGAAAGACAGTCTGAGGAGGAAGCGTAGTGGACGATATTAGTAAGCTCTAACAGGGCGTATTGCCTCTTATAGCCAGCCGTTCAACAAATCTTAGCTTTTCTTAACCTGTGAATCTATATCAGTCAATTTCTTTTCTTTCTTTTTTCTTTTTAACATTTAAGAGATTGGTAATTTGGAAAACATCATTTCCTCCATTCTCTTCATCTTACCGCTCTTCTGGTGATTAGACAATAGATAAAAGTTGTGGCTTGCCCTAGTGTCTCCATTTCTACCTGCCATGTTCTGTGGCATCAAATGGCTTTATATGGGGAGAGTCTTCTTCTGTCATGACCTTCTGTGTCCCTGGATCTTCATCACTTAAAGAATCCTTGGATGGACATTTCAGGGTAGCTCCATTACCCCTGACATGGCAGTGAGGGGACATGTCCATCTTGCCCAAGATATGAGGATATGTTGTTAGTTCTTAGTGTTCTTCCTAATTTTGATCCAGATTTCACAGCATTTGGCAAGTTTTCTGCATAGTTTCTTGTTTCAGATTGTAGTCACATCCTTATTTTATTGGCAACTAAAATAGTTATCTCCTCTTTTTGAGATCTTTGAGGAAGTGAAGGGAGAGAATCAATGTCCATACACCATGATCTTTAAACAACCCATTTTGTGCTCTTTCAATGGCATTCAACAGATTTTGTTGAGCAGAAGAGGTCATAGTGCTATTTCCCCATGAGGGTTAGGACTTAAATATGAATTCTCATAAAGTGAATTTAACTTTGATTCCATAACTTTGCTCCTATCACCTTTCTTCTCCATTCCCTTTGCTCTGCTTTTCGCCACCCCCAAATCTCTAGAGGTTTTCTGTTTTGCTTTATTTTATTTTTGCTTCCCAGGACAGCCTCAATATTCTCTTTTTCCCTTTGACAGTGATTTTCTTTGTCACCTTTGTGACAGGAGTATTCCTAGTCCTTCATTTACCTAACTTTTCTAAATTAGAAACCCCAAAGTTACATGGCCTCAAACAAACAGTGAACTGATAACAACTATCACCACCATTGCAATAATCACACGAATCATTGCCTTTGCTGTCAAACATTTACTTCATGACAGTAATGCTGTTAAAGCTGTTTATGTATAAACCAGGTAATTCTTCTAAAAACCCAATAAAGTTAATATGATTACCTACAATTTAACTGTAGAGATATGAACAATAATTTTTTTCTAAAACTGGCTCTAGAATTATACTCAGAGATTCCAGCCACTGTGTTTGTTCAAGAAAATACTTTGAAAGATATTCTCGGGGTTGTTGAGCTTTCTTCCAATGGCTCACACATCAAAGGTAAAAAGGTGGTGATTCTTGAGTAGCTAAGAGCAGGGTCTCTAAAAACAGATTGGGTAGAATCCCTGCTCTGGGAACTAAGTAATAATAGCACTTCCCTCACAGGGCAGTTGTGAGAAGAACTTATCAAACCTGCACAGAGCAATACAGCAAAGGCAGAGGATTTGTGTGTGTAACACCTGGTGAGTGGACCAGCTAAATTTATTCAGAGAACATTTCCTGGAAGAGAGGACTCTTGGCCAGAGTTTTAAAGGAAAACTAAAGCATGCATGGAAGGAACACATGGCAATCTTTTATTTATTTTTTAAATTAAATTTATTGCTGTAACATTAGTTAATAACATTAGATGAATTTCAGGTGTACAATATTAAAATTTGATCTTGATGATCCCAGGAAGGAATTCAGACAGGGAACTGAAAGCCACTGTGGACTTCAGAAAGGAGCCATTTCTCAAGCGAAGAAATACCTCGTTGTTGACAACAATACAAATTTGCCACTGAAATTGGAGAATTTGAGAATACCAATTTGAAATAAGACTGTCGAAACAACTCACATTTTTCAAGGAATTTAATAGTGGGAAAGAGGAATCCCTTAGGATAAGGGTCCCCATCCCCTGGGCTGTGGACCATGGCCTGTTAGGAACTGGGCCACACAGCAGGAGGTGAGTGGTGGGCAAGCAGAGAGAAGCTTCATCTGTATTTGCAGCCCCTCCCCAGCGCTAGCATCACCGCCTCAGCTCCACCTCAGATCATCAGGCATTAGATTCTCATAGGAGCATGGGTCTCTGGTGCCAAAAGGGTTAAGGACTGCTGCCTTAAGAAAATCCTTCTAAACTGCTCTTCTTCTAAAAATAAAGTTGACTCTGCTAGAGAATAAAAAATTGATGCCACTTCCAGGACAAGGATGTTGAATTGACAAAGGAAACAAAAACACCTGCTTCAACAACTGACCTTGCCTCCTGTATTTATAAAATCCCTGAAGACAACCCTAGTCAGCTTTGGGGTTCTTTGTATCAGTAAGAAATGTCTCTAAGCCCACAGAGTACTAGGTAATAAGCTGGAGGGGAAATACCATGCATGGCAGAAATCTGATTTGCATCAGTTAAAAAGGTGAGCAATTGAAGCCCAAGCAGAGGTAGCTCATTTATCTGCTGTTGCATTCCCTCATCATGTGAGGCCATAAATCCACAGATAGGAGAAACTCTAGCCCCATGGCTTAAATGTTATACAACTTCCTCTGGAGGAATCATACGCTTATTTCAAAATTCGTCACGCTGTGCTCTGGGCCACAGGTCAGACAGACACCAGTGGATAAAAGGTACCAGGCAGTCCTTGCAAAAGACTTCTCCATCCTTTAGCCTGGATAGAAAGACTTCTAAAGGGAGAGACTTCATTTCATTCCGAGCTTTCCCTCTTAGATATTTTTCACTTGTGTAAAACATCAGCAGTGATGCTAAATACATAAATAAAGTGTAGTCCCTTTGTCCACAAGCTCCATCCATGCCACCTATAAGGAGCTGCAGTAACCCCTGAGTCTTTGCCAACTTTGAGACCATGCATGTCTTATCAAGATCATCTTTCTGTTGGTGGGACGGGTCATTGAATTAGTAAAATTTTGGAATGCCACATGCCCAGAAAATTCCTAGGAGAAATATGGTCATAAAAATAAAATCACACTACTGGGAGAAAAAAAAAAAGCAACAACAACAGAGACAAAAACATAAATTCAAGCAATAAAACACATCTATCGGGAATGACTGGGGCAAGGCAGAGGGCCCTTTCTACATGCCAAACTGAAATGTTCTGTTAAGTTTTAAGAAATCATGTTTACAGCAGATATAAATTAAATTAACTGTGAGGCCATAAAATAAAGCAGCTGTTCTTCATCTCCTCTGTCACAGAACAAGAGGAAAGGCTGGTCAGAGGTAAGGAAGGCTCTTTTCTTGATGGTGAGACATATAACAACACTGAGAGGATAATGAGGAGAGGCAGGAGTGTTGTGAAGCTGTCTCCTCCGATACACGTTTAAAGGGCACAGAATTTTACATGTGCCTTGAAGTCCTTTGCCCTTGACCAAGATTTAAGAATAGCCCTTTGTTTCTCTATATTAAGCTATTCCACTCCAAATAAATAAAGCTCCTTCTACAATAGCAACAAGCTTACAAATGCACAACTAAGACAATTGTAAAAACAAATCAGCAAATATTAATCCAAAGTGAAAATGATCACCTAGTCCTGTGCTGCAGTAGCTTGGCTTAAGGCTGAGGAAATGAGTGAGTGAGAGATCTCTGACCCCATAGGCTGCAAGCCCATGACTAGCAGCTGAACTAACCAGAGTCATTTAATGCCTGGGACACCCTTGTTTCTACTTTCTGGTCTTGCCTTCCTCAAAATGCATTTGTGAGGGTAATCCAGAGTACCTGCCTTGCTCACTAACACTGCCCCATCACCCATCAACCCCACTCCCTTGGGCTCTGCAAACAACAAATGGAAGTGCAGAAAACAAGAAAAAAAAAAGACTGTGATATTTGGGAAATGTGGCAGGAATCCAGAGATGTCCAATGAATCATATTGAATTCTGCTTGTCTAATAAAGTTTGATTCATATAAATGAACAAATCATTTTGGGTTTTTAGTCAACTCCAATTTACTATATAAGACAACATTTCAGAGATAATTCCTTGAAGTTACGAAAGCATCTTCAACTTACAAAGTTGTTGAGAGGGATTTTACTTTTATTTTCTTTTTGGTTTGGTTGGTTTATTTTATTTTGTTTTATCACTGACCAATACAATGGTTAATACAATGGCTTGTAGTGTGTGTGTTTGTACATATGATACAGGCATACAGAGATATTATGGGTTTGGTTTTAGACCATTGTAATAAAGCAAGTATTGAAATAAAGTGATTCATAATCTATTTGTTGGTGGAGAGTCTTGCCTTCACTTTGCAAAAAATGCAACATCTGTGAAGCACAATTAAGCAAAATGCAATAAAATGAGGTCTGTCTTTATATAGAAAAGATTATACACCATGACCAAATGGGATTTATCCCAGAAATGTGAGGGTGATTTAACATACAAAAAAAAAAATCAATCTATGTTACATGCTATGTCAATAGAATAAAGGACAGAAACCACATGATTGTCTCAATGGATGTAGAAAAAGCATTTGACAAAATCCAATACCTTTTCATGATATTAATACTAAACATGTTAGGAATAGAATAGAAATCACTCAGCCTGACAAAGGGAATCTACAAAAAAAGAAGGAAAAAAAAGAAAGAAAGAAAGAAAGAAAGAAAGAAAGAAAGAAAGAAAGAAAGAAAGAAAGAAAGAAAGAAGAAATAAGAAAAAACCCACAGCTAATATCATGGTAATTATGAAAGACCAAAAGCTTTTTTCCTAAGGTCAGAAAAAAAGACAAGGGTATCTATACTATTGTTCTTTTTATTAAACCTTGTACTGGAAATTCTAGTCAAGGCAATTAGGCAAGATAAAGAAATAAAATCCATCCAGATTGGAAAGGAAGAAGTAATACTATGTTCACAGATATGGACAATCCTAAGGAACACACACACACACACACACACACACACACACACACACACACACACACAGATTGAAGTAATAAATTAGTTCAGAAAGCTTCAGGATACAAAATCAATATACAAAAATCAGTGTATACCTCAGCACTAGCAATAAACAATCCATAAATGAAAGTAAAAAAATGATTCCATTTAAAATAGCATAAAATGAATAAAATATTTAGAAATATATTTAATAAAAACAATATAAGATTTGTACTCCAAAAACTACAAAGCATTGGTGAAAGAAATTAAAGAAGACCTAAATAAATAGGTTGGAAATACAGGCAAGATTTTTGTGTTATAATCTTGAATTAGAATTCCTTCTTCTCCAGGAAACTTCCATTTTTGCTCTTAAGGTCCTCAACTGATTAGATGAGACCCACCCACATTATCAAAGGTAATATCTTGTCAACTTAAAGTCAACTGATTGTTTATGTTAATCACATCTACAAAATACTTTCACAGCAACATCTAGACTAGTGTTTGAACAAATGACTGGACACCATAGCTGAGCCAAGTTAGCCCATAAAATTTAATCATTACATAAGGAGTAACAAGACAATTCAAGGAAAGGATAGTCTTTTTGAAAAATGGTGCTGGGAGAATTGGACATTCACATGTGAAAGTATAAAGTTGGACCTCCTCCTCGTGCCATGTACAAAGCTTAACTCAAAATGAATCACAGACCTAACGGTAAGAGCTAAAACTATAAAATTCTTAGAAGAAAACATGTAAACTGTGACCTTAGATTAGGTAATTGTTTGTTAGATATGACACTAAAAGCACAAATGACAAAAGAAAAAAAAACAAATAAATTGAACCTTATTAAAATAAAAATTTTGTGCTCCAGAGGACATTATCAAGAAAATTAAAAAGATAACCTACAGAATGGGAGAAAATACTTGCAAATGTCAATGTCCCATATATATGACAAGGGAGTTGTAGCCAGTATATAAAAATAACTCTTATTGTGTAACTCTTATAAGACAAATAACCCAATTTAAGAATGGACAAAGTATTTGAATAGATATTTCTCCTAAGAAGATATACTAATGGCCTGGAGGAGTGCCTCTTAATCAAGGTGTCTTGACTAATATCCATTTGCCCATTCCTAACTTCTAAAACTTTTTTATCTCTAAAGGTCAGCAGGAGCAAGGTAAGGACTTTATGTTGGTCCGATGAGCTAATCACTAATTCTTTTGTTTGTTAATCACTCATCTATTTTCTCAACAGGTATTTCTTGAGTACCTACTATATGCCAGTCATTCTACTGCCTGTCAAAGTCCTAGGTGGATCCACATGCCTGGTTTAAAAGCACAGGTAGAGAAAACTAAAGCAAAGCCCCACCCCTCAAGGAATTCACAGAGTTTCATGTCAGAAAAATAAGCAATTAAGAAGAGATATGATAAATTTGCCACCTCCTGAAAACAGTCCCCATAGCCCTGTCCTGTCCCTGCTGGGTTTTCTGACCTCTGTGTACTGGAACATTTCTGAAGTTTATTTCCTTGGGCTGCCTGCTATATCTTTTTGTTCTTTTTCCTTCCCCCAAACTAGATTCTTCCTGAGTTCTGGATTCTCAAATGGATTGCAGATGGCTGTTTATGTCACTGATTTCATTTTAGAAGCATTTGTATTGCTTTATTCCATTTCTAGTCATTTTGTTTTTAACATGAATAAAACAATTCTACCTGCCTCTTTCATAAGAGGGGTGTGGAGGCTTTCAAAGGATCCCACTAGTGCAGGACAGAAATAGTCTGTTGCTGACCATGGGTTCACAGCTCTTTTTGCAAAACTGATCCAGAGTGCCTGAAGACATTCAATGGACCTTGTGTTACAGAACAGAAAGAGTTTGTCCACCCAGCACTAGCAGAGACAAACAGTGAACACTGAGAATTGCAGTGGAGAGAGATTGGCTATTTTATTATGAATGATGCCACCCAGAAGAATGAGAAGCTAATGCTCAAAAGCCTTAACTCCCTGACCCAGGATTTAGACAGGTTTTTAAGGGTATGAGATGAACAGGTATACAGAAGCAATGTTAATTGGAGAACCTTAGACCTTGGCCATTTATAGTAAGGGGAGTCAACACTGTGAAGTAGGTGCTGTGGTTAACATTCCAGTTTACAAATGAAGAATTTGGAGAAGATGGAATTAGACAACTTGCCCAGGTCATAGAGCTAAGTAGCAGAGGTAAAATTTTAACTCAGGCATCCCAAGTCATGTGACTGGATAATTTATCACTTAAACTGGGACACTTTTGAGAATGAAAACAGAGGTATTAATGTTATACTGGCACAACAAACATAAACTATGTCTTGACCTAGGCACGTAGGACAAATAGTTGCCTTTGCTATAAGGAATGTTGCATATGAAGCTGGCTTGAAAGTTTTCTGTACATGTGAGGCTATTGCTGGGGAGGGCTGTGTCTCTGTGATGAGCTACACAAACTGAAATCTGTGTTTCCAGAACTCCAACCCACTGGTTACTGATTCCCTTTGTGGGAAAAATGGGAACCAAAGCAAATGTGAGGCAGACCCTGTACCATTCTCCCTGGAGGTCCTAGGAACATCCATAACCAGTGTATTCAAGGGATAGGACACAAGGATCGAACTCAAGTTCTCCAGGTTGTTCTTGCCCAGGTGGATTGCCAGCATTTTGTATCACGGTTGTTTTGTGTCCTCCTGTTCATCTATGAAGTAGAAGAGGTCTCTCATGTAAGTCTATGTGGAGAAATGGAGATTGCAACGTGGGAACTAGGTAAAAGATGTGTTTAAATATTTATCTGTGAAATGTTTCTCCCCCTTCCTCTCTCAATGTCTCCCATTGGTTCCCATAGTTCATTTTACACAGTTTTTAGAACTTGCAATATAGAACACTGTGTTTTAATAGAGGAAACATGGTACAATGATAAAGTACATGGAGTCTAGAGCCATAAAGTACTTACCAATGATGTGACCTGGGGCAAATAACTTAATCTTGGTTATTCCATGTGTAAAGTGGGGATGGAAATTTACCTACATCATATGACTGCTGTGAGAATTAATTGAGTTAATTTATACAAAGTCCATATAAGATCTTCTTCATCTTTTCCTCCTTTTCCTTCTTCCAATGATGGGGAGACTGTGTTTTAATTTAATTTAATTATGCTTCTCTGGTGCTAGCACAGAGTGTGTTACAGAGTAGATTCACTGCAGGGTTTATTGAAAGAATGAAAGGAAGCATAAACAAATTGACAAGGAGGAGATCAATTCCAGATATAAGTTGGTATTTAATTGATTCAAATGACACAAGTCTAAAAATATTCAATAGCACAGCCCTCCAGGAATATCTAGGTAATTTGTTCTCTATCAACAGAAGATGAACTTTAACTAAGTAAATTGCAAGTATAAATGCAGAACCAGCTCAAAATGGTCTTATTCTGTTTAACAACATACTGAATTGTTTTTCAGAGATAGCAGACCAAAACTGCAAGTCATGCAGCCAAAGCATGCACAGGGGAGAGAGCCTTGACCTCCAGATTCACCTGGAAGCAAAATCCTTGCCTCTCCCCTCCTACACACACGTGGAACCAAAGGACTGGGGCATAACTAAAACTTGAACACCAGTTTCTATCTTTGTGGAGCTTACAGTCTCAAAACAAATAAATATAGGTAAGAAAACCAATTTAATCATTGTAAGTTGTATAAGTGCTAACCTGGGATAGAGAGCAATTGCAGGGGAAATTTGTCTAGAACGTGGTGAATAGGAAAATCCTTCTGAAATGTAAGGTAAGGCCTGAAGGAAGAGATGGAGCTGAACTGAAGGCAGGAGCATTTGGAGTGGGGAATGAGTGGTTGAGAGGAAGAAGAAGGAACAGTGAGAGATGAGGTTGGAGAGGTGACTGTGTCCAGGTCATGCAGAGCCTCAGAGCTATTATGAGTAGTTCCGATTTCATGCTCAAGGTAGTGGAATGCTGTGAAGAGTTTTAAGTGGGGGTGTAACAAGTGGTGTAATCTGTTTTAAGAAAGTACTTGTGCTGCTGTGTGAAGTAGATTTCAGGAAGCAAAGCACTTGTGGAGAGATGCAGTAAGAGGCTCTTGTAATATTCCAGGTGGTAATGAGTTCACCACAGAGGTGGCAGCATCAATGAAAAGTAGATGAAGTTGAGATATATTGTGCTGGTAGAATTAAGAGACTCGATAATAGATTGAATATTGAAGAGTAGAGGGGAGGTAACCGAAAGGGAAGAGTTGAAGATGATTCCTAAACCTTGTGGTTGTATTTCCCACAATGGAGAAGAGTGCATTTTTGTGTGTGGGGGTGGGGATAAGAGTTTACAGCAGAATGCAGTCCAGGACTGGTGCTACCTGACATCATTAAGTCTCAGGTCTCTTCCACCCTCTTGCATGGCCTTCATTCTTATGGGCCCAAGGTAACTGCTAAATTTCCAGGGCCGCATCTGTATTTAAAACAGGAAGATGTAAAAGGAAAAAATATGGAAGAAAGAATAGTAACCCTTATTTGAAAAAAGAAAACTTATCCAGAAATCTCCACAGACTTCTGCTTTTACCTCCTTGCATCCCTAGCAAGGGATGCTAGGAAATGTAGCTTTCCATTCGAATCAATTAAGCCTATAAGAAAATCAGGTATTTTGATTAGGATGGAGAATGGATATTTTGTAGACCACATCCTCTGCTGGAATTAGTTTTTTAATCTGAGTAAGATGAAGGACAATATGTTTTTTAATTTATTTGAATCTCAATTCTTCATGAGTAAGCAAAATGCATAATGAGTGCTGGCAAATCTGGGGCTGTTCTATTTCCGATAATAAAGACTCTTTCATTTGTGAGAAGGAAAGACTGATCTTCTGTCATTGACCTCCTAGCCATCCCCCAAGGACATTCCTCAGTGCCAGAACTTTTCTCATTTCATAGTGATTGTGTCACATAGAAGCATTGCCATCAGGCTTGGTGTTCGGCCACCAGTATGCTTATACGCAATGTTCTGAATGGATGACTTCACTAAATGAAGTTCAGCTGTCTTATTTTACACAATGCCTTATGATTCTTGGAAGGTGAGTATTATCAGATTGAGCTATAGAACATCATAGTCTCCAGGGCAGTCTAGAGGATCCAGGTATATCAGCCAGCCCTCTCAGCATGTGTCTGAGATACTGAAGCCTTTATTATCTGTGCATTACAGGGCCCCTTGTACCTGAACCAAGAAGAGAATTCTTTGGCAGACAGCAGAGGCCTGTCTAGAAGCTGTAGCCCATTATTCCTGCACAAAGATAGGCTGTGCTCTGCCGGCATCAAATCTGGAAATGTTTACTATGTTTGCAGCACAAGTGCCATTTACTGAAGAGGTGGGATGGTCATTTTTTTTCTCTTAAAGAGAAACTTCAAATTGAATATAAATTGACCTCCTCAATATGCCCATCACACCTGATAATGAAAACAGTTTCAGTGAGGGGCATCATGGTCTCTTTGGCAGAATTTTGGCCAACATGAAGAAAAGGAGAAAGATGAGAGAGGCTCTGATAGTGGTGAATCAGAAACCACTACTCTTTCTCTGGAAGAAGTTCAGCAAATAAATGTCTTGTCAAGTTACTCTAGTGAAAACAGTGACAATTAAGACAACACAAACTACCCCAAATGCTCAAGTTTGGGATTTGCTGGACATCTCAAGCTATTTTCCAAATGTTTGGGGTCTGGCACAGTCCAGGTTCATGGTTGAGAAGTTTTTCCGAAGGCCTGTCTAAATGTTCCTATTTTTATTCCCTTTCCTTGCAGTTAATATCCGGCTAATTTATTTGCTCCAAATTCTGCATTTGATAAATATTAGATATCTTCAGACTCTGCATTTCCTTTCATGTGGTTGACAGAAATTTCAGAGTACTGTCTTCATGTCTAATTTTCAGAGCAGGTGCCCATTCCTTTCTCTTTGTTCCCCATTTTTGGGGATTGGGAGACCGTAACAAGGATGGAGAAGGGACCATGTCATGTGTGGTGCTGCACAAAGACTTGGGAATATTGGTTTTAAGAAGCCTCAGGGAGATGAGAGAGCTGATTTCACAGTCTGAAAGAATGGCATACGGAGAAGGATTAAATCTATTCTCTATGGCCCAGTGAAGGGGAGGAGGGGAAGTGAACTAGAACCAGAGACATATGTGGGCTCAATACAAGACTTTCTCATTTCAGAAAAGCCAAGAATACAAAGGGCTGCCTTGTCTTCACCAGAAGAGATGGGTCTTTATCAAAGGTATGTAATGGTTCTTCATTCATTTTTGGAGACTAAAAATGAATTAATGATGCTTTTTGAATATAGACTGAATAGTTGGATTAAAAGATGTTAAAATGCCCTTCTTTAAGTGTTGGGCACTGTATACACAACACTTAGAAGAATGCTTGGTACATAAAAAGTGCTCAATAATTATTTGTTGAATGAATGAATGGGTAGTTGAATAAAAATTGACACAGCTTTGGCAGTATCAAGTGTTGCACCACCACAGAAAAAGCGGGGAGGTAGTAAAGAAGTAATATTATATATGGCCATCCTTGTCTCTTAGCAGGGTCATTGTTTCCTGCCTCTGAAGGGTGATACCTAGAGTTTAAAGAAGACAGCCTTCCTGACTCTATATCCTTCTTCTCCATACCTTAGGTTGACACTCTCTGTGCTGTCCCATAATGCACCCTCTGAACCCATAGCAAAGACTGTATGGCAAAGGGCAACCTCCAAGCCTCGCTAGGTTTAAATGACACTCATATTCTTCATGTTTGTCCTGGTATGATTAACCATGTGATTACATAAAGTCATTCCATGTCGCAGAGCCCTGGAACATGAATTAACACTCAGGCCAATACTGTTCACTTATTCAACAACCATCTTTGAAGTCTTGCTAATCACCAGCTCTGTGTGCCCTGGGAAAGGGAGGAGATGGCATAGGCGTGGAGAGGGCAAGGCTTGTGAGGCAGCTTATCTGGGAAAGGAAAGGCTGAGTGTCCCCTCAGGGAAGATTGTTGAAACATTCCAAGAGATGAAAATTATGTTCTCGGGTATGTAGTTGCAATCATCCTGGTTTTATTGTGAAATCTGAGGCAAACAGAGACATTCAAGAGCCAGAACTGCAAAGTGCAGGAAGGGGAATTTGAACTGATAAAACATCTGTGTTTATCTGTGTTTTTTAGCATTAAAGTCTCATTTAGTAGCCACAACAAATCAAGAGTAGGAATTATATACCCATTTAACAGGTGAGGAAACTGAGGTTTGGCAATGCAAACTGAGTTGCCCAAGGTCACACTGCAAATACTGGAAAACTCAGGATGCAAGCTATGTCAGTCTGCCTCCAGGGTCTGTGTTTGTCATTGCAAGAGAGTTTAACATACGTTTATTTTTCAAGGTTATTTGTCATTATTCTTTGCCTGGTAAACAACCTAACCTAATCTTTGACTTGAAGTATCTTTTTCTTCCTGAGATTATCACATGCAGATAAAAAAAATAAAGAAATCAAAACCACAATAAAATACCATCTCACACCTGTTAGAATGGTTATTATCAACAAGACATGTAATAGCAAGTGTTGGAGAGGATGCTGAGAAAAAGGAACCCTCTTACACTGCTGGTGGGACTACAAACTGGTATGGCCACTATGGAAGACAGTATGAATGTTCCTCAAAGAACTAAGAATTGATCTACCATATGATCCAGCAATCCCTCTACTGGGTATTTATCTCAAAGACTTGAAAAACCCATATCCAAAAAGATATTTGCACACCAATGTTCATAGTAGCATTATTCATGGTAGCCAGGACATGAAAGCAACTGAAGTGTCCTATGATAGATGACTGGATAAAGAAGCTGTGATACATACAGTGGACTATTACTCAACCATAAGAAGAGATGAAATACTGCCATTTGTGAAAACATGAATGGATCTTGAGATAATCGTGCTAAATGAAATAAACCAGACAGAAAAGCTGAAAACCACATGATATCACTTACATGTGGGATATAAATCTAAAAGCAACAAACAAACATGACAAACAGAGACTCATGGACATGGACAGTAAACTAGTGGTTTCCAGAGGATACGGGGGAGGAGGGAAGAAGGAGGTAGATGGGGTAAAAGGGGTCATGTGTGGTGACAGAAAGAGATCTAACTATGGGCAGTGAACATACAACATAATATATACATGACTTACTGTTGAATCGTACACTTGAAACTTATTGGATTTCGTTAACCAATGTCATCAGAATAAAAAAAATTGCAAATAAAAAATAATGATTCTAAAAAAAAGGTTAGGCTGAGTCGGCCACTTCCCAATACACCCCAACAGAAACAGGAAGGAAAACATTTTCAGAGTAGGGAGCATTGTGGAGCTCAGGTCTGAGCCACATCCACCCAATTCAGAATGTAAGTTCACACTGCTTTCTTCAGATTTCCAAGAACTGACTTAGTGTGTCTGTGAAGGAAATCCATTATTGCTTCAAATACAAATTCACACATTAAGAGCAATTCTTCATAGTCAAAAGATGAGCTCTAGCCTAGAGCTCCCATTTGACAGCCACATGATAAGAAACTGGCATGGAACCAATTAAGGAAAAGTAAATAAAGTGATTTTGTCACCTAGAAAAGGCTAGTCCTACAAATACAATTAGTTATTATTATTTTAGTTCTTTTCTATGGGAATGAAAACACCTTTGGTTTGAAATTAGAAACAAAAAGAAAGCCTTAAGTTGGATAGATTTAATAACTGTGGATGAATTAATTTTTAAAGACAGATAACTTTTTAATATTATATTATGTGAAAATGGGAATTTCAAAATGGGTTTCATGATTTCTAATAGAGTTTGAAGAACTGGCCCCTTTATCAATTAGCTCCAACTAGATTATGCATCTCAAAACAATCAGACCCAAGGTCCAGAAAGCAGAAAAAGAAAAAAATATGTATCTATAGCAGCTTCCAGTTCTATTTTGATCATTAGTTGGTACTCTGCAGGATTTCAATATTTTTCTTATGAATGTAGTTTCAGAATTATGCAAAGCTTAGTCCTATTAGAGGTGTCACCAACCAGAAGGTAGGAAGGAGAGAGGAAAAGGAAAGCCAATGGCGAGGTCAATTTCTCATTCTCTTTTCTCTCCAGTAAATAATAATGTTTATGAATGAGGGTGTCCGTGAAATGGATTGGAATCTGCTGAGCATGGGGGTAAATTTTGAAGATCAGGCAGGGCGGAGAGGTGCCTGCACCTCATGAGCACATCTGAAGAGGAGAAAGGTGGCCTGTGAGTGCCATGGTTGGCTTTGGGGACTCTGCAAAGGACTAAAGATTAAATGACATTGCTTCATACAGATGGGAGTTGAGAAGTTAATCATGTCAAGTCCTGTTAGACATCAATTACCTAAAAGTGATTTGAAAGTAACATCAACAAACTCGAGATGTTCCACCTATTGATAAAGAAAACAGTAAATATGGCAAATATAATCTGCCTAATATATTTATACTCAATAATTTGTTTGTTTAAAAAATAAAACAGTTGGTATGCAGAACTGAAATCAATGCTAATGATAAATTTGGATCATCAGACTCAAAATATGTTTATTTGCTCTATAGTCATAAAATTACCATTTATATTTAATTCATATTTCTTTAACATAAAGGGGACATTTATAGGTGTTTCTTAGATAGCATATTTTATTTCAATATCCCAAAACATTTATTGACCATAATACTTTGTTTTTATAATTATAAATTAACATAGTGACAACTTTAGGATTAAAGATGCTCATCACTTCTAACTTAATGAAACATTGTTGGCTAAATGAAAAGCCATGTGAATGGACCCATCATAATATCTTTTGTATCCATTCGGCTGTGACATAATGGGGGTCCAAAGAGGATCTCTGACTTGTGGATCTACTTCCTGCTGACAGCAGAGACGATCTTTAGAAATGTTGGTAAGTATGGGAAAAGGAAGCAGAAAGAACTGAAATCAAGATGCAGAAATTTCATCACTGCCTCCCACCAGGACTTTCCAGAGAGTCATATGAGGAGGAAGTTTAGCAGCTTTGCAACCCCCCTGGAGAAGCAGTCACGGCCTGGCCCTCAGAGCCTGGGCTGCCAGTCCATCTGAAATGGTAGCCTTGTTTCCAAAAGTTTAGAGGGAAGTTCTTTAGCTGCTCATCTGATGATCTGAAGACCCTTCCCACTGACACCTTTAACCAGCAATGCTTTCACTTTACTGCACCTCTGGAGTACCCCAGCCTGATGGCTCTCCTCAAACTCCTCCTCACTCACCTTGAACCTGCTACCACTCTGCCCTGCTAATCCTGAACAAGAACCACAAAGAAGCATGCCCACCCAGCACCTGGAAAGCTACGACAGCAACCACAAAGAAGGGTGAGGTCAGGAAGGGTCTATCGAGCTTCTTTTGAGTCTCTTGTGCTCTGTGTGGCATGGCCACATTCAAGATGGAGGAGACTGAAGAGGAAGAGAAAACAGTGTCCATTTTTCAGTGTTTATTTTACCAGTAATGATGATGAAAAGCACAAACTGGGACCACTTCTATTTTCTACTTCCTACAGAATACTCAAATGCCAACCATCATCACCACTATCAATATCTTCATTACCACCACCACTGCCATCACCATCATCATCATCACTCGCATTTACTGAGTACCTATTATATTACACAAGTGCAATATTTTAAGCACTTGTACATTTAAATTCTCATAAAAAACTTATGTGAGAGATAATATCATCCCAGTTTTACAAATAAGGTCATTAGCCCTGCCAGTAAGTAGGGTTACCAGGACCCCAAATCCCAGGTAGTCTGATTCCAGAGCTCACAGTGTCCACAAAATACAAATTGATTTGAATATCTGATTCTATCTTTGCATTCTTTAAAAAACCTTTTTCTTATTCAATGTAAAACCCAGTAGAGTTGACTTTGATTTTATTATTATTATTATTATTATTATTATTATTATTATTAATTATTATTATCATCATCATTAGCTTAGCGATTTCAGAGAATAATGTCAATTAGTCTTTGGAGCAGACTTTCTATATTTGGAGGGAAAGAACCAGAAAGGGCTCTTTGGCTACACAAATATAAAACACGTGGTCTTATTTTTCTTGGAGAAAAGTGAAGTTATCAGAAACCAGAATATAGATGCTATAACCCATCCTACTAAGTTCGCTTTTGTAAGATAAATGGAATGTATTTTTAGGAAGACTGTATTCTTACAGAATTAGAGACATTTTTGGCCCCTGAAAAAGGACAGGACCTGCGTGGTTGGAATTAGCCCACGCAGTGTTGTTGGAGACCGGATAACCCAGAATGTGGAGGGTAGAGCCCACCCTCTGGGTAGCAGTGGGAGTTTCCCCTGAAGAAAATGGGTGTTTCCATTGTCAGTTATTCAGCGCTAGGGAGGGAGCAGGAGACTGGGGGAGAGGCCTGGAGATGGCTTGGTGGGGTCTGAACTTCTGGGGACAAGACAGTGAGCCAGGGTGGGTGGGAGTGGAGGGGGGAGCAGGAGTTCAGAGGTCAGGGATTGACCTGTGAGCCATAAGTGCAACCCCTTGTTGCATTAACTATGCTAGTCTCTGCTATTCTTGGACCGTCCTGGGCTTTCAGTTCATCTCCAGGGTTTGGTCTTAACTGTACTTTGCCATTTCCAAAACAGTGCTCCCAGTAGGAGCTAGATTTGTCCCCCAGAGCTCTGGTAAAACCTGCAGTTTTGCAGAGAGGACTGCATGCAATGCAGAGACATGTCAGCACGCTTACTGGAATCCCCGAACCTACAAGAGGAAGAAAGGATCACCCAGCTGAGAGAAAAAGAGGCTCGAACTTTGGAAGTTTGTATGTTAAAGGACATTTAGTCACAGTCTTAAGAAGTCTGGGAATAAATAAGTTAAAATAATTTTCACTGAATAATAGCAGAAAAAAACAGCTCAATAGACAGTAGACATGCTGCTTCATTTTGCTAATGAAGTGTTTCTCAAACTTGAGAAACAGACTTTCATAAAGAAAGAAAAATCTTATGGATTTTCAGTGTTGTTTTTATTATGATATTAAGCATAAGAAAATATAAAACTAGTTTAAAAATCCTTATTCTTACAGTTTTAGTTAACCATGAAATTAAAACAAATTTTAAAGTTAGTAGTAGCAAAATCACAAAATCAAACATTTATTAACAATAGCCATTTACTGTAACTGATGATGTTGTTTTGGCAAAACTAAATGGCCAAAATAGTTTAAGAATGGAAATAAACAGGCTTAGTTCCAAGTCTACATTTTGACCTCACTAAGCTAATGTATAGAGTGCTTATTAGGATAAGTATACTATAAAAAATTGCAAAATTTAAAAGTTTTGTTTTTGAGTTCAGGATGAGGAGACCTCAAATATAATAATAATAATAATAATAATAATAAATAGTAATAAATAGTAATAAATATAAGTAGTAATAAATAGTAATAATAATAGTAATAAATTCTGCCACTGCACAATTCCCAAATGCCAATTTTGATGATCTACCACTTGATAACCATATAAAGCTGCCTTTTATGCTCAAAGATGAGGCTACATTTGTGACATTTTTTGAAACCTGCTTTTCACAGGAATCCAATACAACTGTGGTGTGAATCAGAAACAGAACATTTTCCCTCGCACATTTCTTCCTCACTGACTGCAAACTGATATGAACAAAGAGGCTGTCTGGGTAATATATCTGCTCACCACCTACGTAAATACACCCCTAGCTCAGTGTTGGTTTGGCATGCCTATGCCATCATGGGTATGAGTTAACTCAATTCTCCCATCCAATCCCTTGTTTTTGCTATTGCAAAATCTTCATTCAAACAGTGTGGCATGTCTTCGTCCTCTGTTTGATGAAAATATGAACAGAAAACAATACTGCAATGCAAACCTGAATATAGCAGTAGCAGTATTTCATTGTTAAGTGCTTGTTATAAGCCAAATGTTTGGGTCCTCCACAAAATTTATAGATTTAACCTCTAATCCCCAGGTGATAGTATTAGGAGTGGGGGGGGGGCGCCTATAGGGGATAATTAGATTTAGAAGAGGCGATGAGGCTGGGGCTTCATGATAGGATTATAGGGGTATGGTCCAGCTTTCCGGGCTCCTCCAGCTTCGATGTAAGCACAGGCTGGTGACAACAGCCATGGAACAGCACTGTCTGGCCATGCCACCACCCATTCTGGGAAAATTTTAGCTCCTTTTCAAATTCTTTGAAAATAATTCTGGGTGTCCTGGATATCTTTCCTGAACTCTGAGGACTAGTTCTCACAGCTGCTATGTGATATCGGCCATTTCCCCCCTTTGGCTGTGACAATGCCTCTGGTCACACTGTTGAGGCAGAAAAGCATCAGTTCTGTCTCTTGATGCCCATCAAGGCCACCACCTCAGCTGCTTCTGTTTAGCAAGCTCCCCATTGCTATTATCTGCCATCACTGCAGCTTCAATGCCCAAGTGAGAGCCTGAGTGTTGTGGCTGAGCAGAGGGCACTGAGGTGGTGGGACACAAAAGTGTCTCTGCAGTTGCTGCTGGGTCTTTGGCTTCTTTATATCCCAGGGAGTTCTAATAAACAGTTTTCCTAATTGCTCTGGGGCTCAGACTAGAAGCGAGGCTGAGTTAAAAATTTATTTCAAATTCTGCTCCTTTTAAACACACCCCTACTGTTCTTGAACCAAGCTCGGACACCACAGCTCTTATACAAAAAAGCCTTTTGCTTCTCAGGAGGCCCTTTCACTCTCACATATAAGCAGAGGCCTGGGATCTTGGCGCCTCCAATCTGCCCAGTGTGCCCAAACAGGCCTCAGCCCACAGGCAATCCCACTGAGGCTCACGCTAGTATATCAACTATGTTTCATTCTATTTTTTTATTTTCTGTATTCTTGATGCTCTGGCATCTTGAGCTTTACTGACCAGGGAGAGACTGCTCCCCGGACTCTCAACCTTGTCTCTTCAACTCCGGGAGTCTGTTGGGCTGGTCTTGGGTTCCCCTCTCTGTGCTGTAGCCTGGAAACTCTCACCAGGTAAATACTGGGACAATTCTAAGGCTCACCTTGTTTGTATCTCATCTCTTAGGGGTCGACCGCTGTCCTTCACTGTCTCATTTCAGTGTCTTGAAAAACAGTATTTCATTTAACTTGTCAGATTTTTTAAGTTTTTTTTCCAGGCAGGCTTATAATTTCAGCCCCTATTGCTCCATCTTGGCCAAAAGTGGACATTCCCCAACTATTTCAGAGAGTAGTTACAGCAATCTTCACTCCCAACCACGTTGTACAGAAGTTGTTGTTGCTCTATAGACAACAAACTCATGGTATTTTCAGACTTTCTAATTGCTGTAAGGACTAAACTACTTCACATAAAGAGTTTAGTATGATTTTCCTTACAAAACAACCTACCATTTAAAGGAGAGAGGAAATATTTAACCTAAAGGAATGAATCTCTAATCATGAAATTTTACTCAGTAGGGTTCTAGATGTGGGGATATGCCAGTACCAGGGGAATTCAGCCCAATACTCTTTACCATTAGATTATTTCTCTTTTTGTTTAAGGAAAACAAAGTTGTTAATTCATTAAAACTAATAGTTCTGGGAAACGGAGGTAACATTTAGTGCCCACTGTAAATCATAGAATCTTACAAGCATTTAATTCCATGAACGGAGATAACCCTAGAGACTCTTGACAAAAATTTCCTACTTAAAGTCCAGAGGACGACACAACAATTAAGTGCATATATACACACATACAAGATGTCCTGGGTCAGAGGAGCAGCATCAGCTGGCCACTCCAGTCATTTTGTGAAGCCCTTTTCTCTCTGGGGACTGCACTGCCACTGCTAAAAGCACTTATAATTGTTTCTTTGAAAGTGACCATATTTTCCAGAGTAGCTCTCAAGGAAAGAATCTAATTATTGAATTCTCTAGATAATTTCTTCTGTGTAGACAGAATCTTCATTTCCTTTTAAGAAAGGTTGTTTAGTATTATTCATAATGGACTGTTCTGTCCTCCCCCACTCTTGCCATGGTTTGGAGAGAGAAGCAGTAGAATTCTTTAGTTCTTTCTCTACACCTGGCCCTCATCAAACTTTGCAAACACCCAATACTGTGTAGAAGCATTTCATTAAAAAAAAAAAAAAAGGTAAAGCTTTGGTAGTGAGTATATTCACTGAACTATAAAAATGTCTCTATAATCTTTATTTTATTTAGTTCTTAATAGTTCTACCTCTATAGTCCTCATTCTGAAATAACATTTGTTTTGTGGTTGCTCATGGATGTGATGTAACCATCCAAAATCTGCATTCCACAGTTCTTTACAACAGACCAAAATAGCATTCCTGTTCACGCTAGGATACCCCAGCACTGGCATGCAGTCTGGCCAACAAGCAGAGGGCGAACAGAACGTATGTAGTTAATTCCTTAGTGCTAGAAAATCCTCTTTATAGTTATAAACTCGCTTTCTCCATGGGGGAAAAAAACCCACAAAGCTGCTTCATGCTACTTTTTTTACTTGGTCTAACTCAGAGGGTGCATGTCACAAGATATGGGAGACAAGGGTAATCAGAAATAAAATAGTCTTATTCCCTTGTAAATGTGAGTTCCAGGAGTTCACTGATGAAAATAAAGTAAATGTTTTCCATCAAAGGACTTTACTTTGGAGGCTTTAAACTTCAAACTTCCAACAAGTCTTCCACATAATAAACCATATTTTGAAGTTTCAGATTTTTTTTTAAGAATGGTAATCTATACCTTTTATGTACCCCTCAAGTGATATTTGCAGCAGAGAGAGGCAGTTCAAATTTGGCTGACAGTATTAGAATTTTGACCCTCACTTACTACTGATTAAACATGAGGAACAAAAGAGAGAGCCCAGGGGATAGCTAAACCATCATCATTAGTCTGTATTCAGAATCAGTTATCAAGTTTGCTTTTGAAAAATCTTCTTAAATCCAAAAACAGGAAAGATCTTAAAAATAAATCCTCTAATCATGGCATTTTCTTTCCTCATTAGAATCTGACGCATTCCAAACTTGACTGCAGAGTCCTCTATTAGAGTGCAAACACTCATTCTAAAATTGAAAATAGACATTCTTATCCAATGGATTTGGAAGCTCCAGTATTACTGCTTTGCCTTACAGCTGCTGGATGAAAACTTCAGATTACCCTCAACACACCCTTCCCCTCCTCCCATGGCCAACAACCAACAGTCCTACCTTAAAAATACCTCTTGCCATTCCCACTGTGAGCTCCTGCTTTCTTTGGGCCCTGTCATTACTCATATGAATATAGGTCCCAGATGAGTCTCCCCACTTCCTGTGTCTCTTCAGTCCCAAGAGTGTTGCCAGATTGGCCTTTCAGACACTTGTACAGCACTAGACCACTTCTGTGCACAGGTATCTCCCACCTTGTCTTGCAGTTAGGCCTTTTGTGGAGAAACCTAAGGGCTGAGTGAACTGAGCCCCAAAGCTCCCTCCTTCCATTTCAAAGTGGCTGCTTCTCACCTATCTCCTTTGCATTTTGGAGCTTGGATGAAAGATTTCATTGAAAAGGAAGCATACTCCTTAAACTAACCAACAAAAAACCTACACACCACTGGCAACAGGATAAATCCCTGCTTCCTTATCATGGCATAGAAGGCCCCTTATGGTTGGCTCCATCCTTTCCAGAAGCTTCATTTCCAAATAACCTCTGCTCCAAGCCCTTATCAAGAGCATGACCTCCGATAGGTCAAGGTTCCCACGCCCCTTGTTGGAACTGCCTTTCTGAACTTACCGCCTATCCCTAAAGCACTCCTACACAACCTTGAAGACACAGCCCATCTGTTACTTTCTTATTAAACCTTCTTGAACTTCTCCAGTTAATTATTCTCATCTCCGTGCTCCTCCCACTGTATTACAAACCTCTTATCATCGCAATCTTTTACACTTCATTGTCATTTTATTTGCCTTTCTTGCTGCGACCTACTGTGTCTCATCTATCTTTGAATCACTAACTAGCGTGGGAAACAGCTTGCCTGGCACATAGTAGGCATTCTGGAGTTAGTTAATGCTCTTGTGTTGTATAAAGCCAAATCTTTTTCACATCACTTGTATTACTGTCTACTTATGAAACTTTCTAAATTCAACCCTTAAAAACAAATTATCAAATAAACAAAACTTCCAATATTCTGGGGGGAAAAAAAACAACTTTGAAGAGGGAGAAAAATGTGGAGTGACAAAACTAAGAATCACAGCAGATTAACTTAATGTAAATGACCAATTCTGAGATATGCAAAGATCTGCTATGTGTACATATTTGGAAACTTCCAGGAGTGTATAAGCACAAGAGTGAGCTGGTTTTGGAGAATAAGACTAACATATTCTCCTTTATTTTATGTACAGTTGAGCCTCACTAAGTCTGACAAAAATGTGGGACAATTGTTTGAATTCATGAAATTTTGCATTATAGCACATTTTAAATGTAATTGCTGTTTTAACACTTCAGACTTAGTTTCAGAAAAGCACAGGATCATTTAAAATGTACACATCATATGCAAATTAAATTGTTAAGCACTTAAGAAGAGTCTAGTTTACCATTGGATTGTACTACAAACATTGGTATGTATTCCATTACAAACATTATTTTTCAAAGATAGATCAAGGGGAAACCTCTTGACATGGTTCTGAACAAGGTTCATATGAATTAATAACACTTCAATATAACCGTCCTTTTTTAAGCAAATATACATTAATGCATAGTATTCCCCAGGCTGGAATGAACTGAGTGAGCTAGGAGGAGGCAGCTCTGTACTCACTTCGTCTTTCCAAATTATTTTCATGGTGAATTTAGCCAGTTTTCCATAGCTCATGAAACTCCAGGCTGGCTTGAGTTTCCTGCTTCCTTCTTTGGCAAGACCAAACCTCTTCAAGAGATGTGTTCTTACTTAGAGGAAAGGAAATATCAGATCCAGGCTGTTTTACATGCACTAGATGCCAAGCACCAAACAAAGCAGCTTAGCTTTTCAAAGATTTGATATTGTAACTGTAGCCACTCGAGGAATAGCTTCGTCCTGGAATGGCCAAGTTAAATAAAACAGAATTAGGGGGAATTAAATTGATCTCCATGTCTAGTGTTCATAAATCTGCATGAAGAAGTCCTGAATCAAAGAAAATAAATTAAAAATGTGTAATATTGGTTCGTGTCCAATGGATCTGCATATTTTGGAGGAGAAACACATGGCTTAGGGTTACTGTGAAGACTGTCTTTTCTCAGTGCAGGTTGAGTTTGGGGCTGATTGTGCAAGTAGAGCCAAGAAAGTGCTGGATTCTAAAAGACAGTAGAACCTAAGGAGATCACACCCTTGGGATCCTTGCCTCTAAATGAGGAGGAGAAGAAGAGACCAGTTCTCATAGATGTCTTAAAAGTCATCATGACATCGGAGTGGCTTTCAGAGAGGAAACAGTGAAATCTACTGCCTCATATACCACAAGATCATCTCAGGCACAAGGATACAAACTATAAAAAAATCAGACATGTGTTATAGGTCCAAGAGATTGGTAGATTTCTGGCCCTGAGTAGAGGAAACTGTCTGAAGTCTGGTAAATGGGAGGGCGTTGTACTGGGGAGGAGGTTGATTTTCTAGCAACTACAGTGAGTTGGGTACAGTAAATAAATGCCTTTTGGCTATGGCTGAGGACCTTCCAGTGTACAGCTCCACTGAGCATCAGGCACATACAACATAATGTGAAAAGTGTCCCCTAGAGTTGTGCAAGTGTCCCCAATCTAACATATGACCTGACCACCTCAGCTGTAGTTGACTAGACCAGGGATGAGTGCAATCAGATGAGAGCAATCAGATTCTTTCTTTTAGGAATTTGAAATTTGGGTTGAGATATTTCCAATTAATCTAGGCTGTTTCCTTCTATAAAAGACAAAGTAAACTTGCACCTTCTGGAATGGGGTGTGTGTATGTTTTGGGTGGTGATTGGGAAGGGGGAGTCTTCAATCTGAGGCTGCATATTCTGCAGAGAGAAAAGACTGTAGGCAATAATTAGAGAGAAGTAGCAGCAAGAGACAGAAAGAGGGTCCCACCGAGGCTCCTGACAACTTCTCTATTCCTGGTTGCAGACCTCTCCCGAGGTCCAGCTGCATCTCTGTTCTTGGGTTCCATGAGCTATCTCTGTATCCTCAAAACAAAAACAATGTTACTGCAACTCACATAAGCTGGTGGTGGTTACTAGTAATCAAAGAGTCCTAATAAAGACACTAAATAAAACAGTCACTTACAGTAAAATTGTTTTTCCTTTCTCAAAGAGGCTGCCCCACTTTGTGAGATTATAGGCTCAGGAAGACCTATCAGTAAACTAAATTAGGCTTTATATTATTGATTCATTCTTAAGGACCTCGAAGAGCAGACATATTAACTGTATAATGTGGTCTCATAGCTAAGATTTATTTCTATGGCAAAGTTCTTTAAATTCAACCTGTGTGCCACTTGCTATAGTTTTGACCTTTTTCTTATTAGTTCTCATCTAAGTGGATTTGGAGAATAAATGACAGCCAACCACTTTTGGAATAATAACTTTAAGTGCTAGACATAGAAATAGGCAGAAATTTTGAGCTAGCTTTCTAATTTGACAAATAAGGAGACTGGGGCTTACATGATTTGCCTAATTGTGGCTGGGCAGGAACAAGAATCCAGATTACAAGCTGCCCCAAAGTCAAATTTTCTCCAAGAGAAATACTAAAGACAAAGCCAGTTGTTTTTCTGGTTGTTAATTTTAACTTCTCGGTTATATGATCTGGATAGTTTCTAACCTTGGGACACTTTCACGGGTAAAAATTCTTGGCAAATGACTGAACAATTTCTCCATTTAATTACTGACTCAATAGTGTGAAGTTAAGTCACTGGTTTTTAAGATCATCTTGACAATTTTGTACTTGTTAGAATAAAAGGAACCTTCTGAGTTTTTAGTTTATAGATCTCATTAAAGGAGTATGTAGTCAAGATGTTAGTCAAATTTCAAAAAACTATATGCCACATGAAATTAAAAGTGTTCCAAACCAACAAAAAAAGGGGGAGGAGGAGAAAAAAGAAGGAAACGGGGGAAAAGCATGTATACTTAACTATGTGTTAATGACGTGCTCCTGAGTCATTACCAAGTCAATTTTCAGTAGATGTTATGGGTGGAAATGGCTATTATTACCATTTTATATAATGTAGGTTTTAGATGGAGTATAGAAACACAAACGTGTAGTGATCTAATCCTACTAAGTCTATAATGCTTCTCTAACATTACATTATTCAAAGAAAATACCAAATCCTGAGCAAGTAAATGCATTATTGTTCTTTCAAAGAAATAGATTAGGTCATTTGAAGTTAACATCACCTTTCTTTCAAATCAACATTGGCTATTGTATTGATAAATATTATCAAAGGAAAACTTTAAAAGGAGAAAATCTTTAACAATATTTAGAGTACTAGGTTAAGTGTAAAATAGAAAAGATACAGTTACGATTGGGGTGTGTGTGTGTGTGTGTGTGTGTGTGTGTGTGTGTGTGTGTTACATCTGGCCTTCAGTGCATGATACCTTTGCATAATAAAACAGGTGTTTGGGCTGGCTTGATCATTGCGCTGATCCAGTATGAAAAACATGGAATTTCTAGTATGAAGATAAACAAAAGACAAATATTCCAGATAAAGCTCAGCATGGTGGAAAAGAAAGAGCACCAGAAATTTATTGAACTCTCTACTTTTCTCAAAGCTCAATTGGCCATAAACATGGGAAGAAGGGATCCTGCTCTTGTGGCCCAGGTCCAGGTCACCAAAGCGAGGACACCACAAAGCACTGGGCCAGAGTCAGGCTGGAGATCAAGGGGACATGGGCAGTCTGGGGACAGAGGAAAGAAGGAACAAAAGAAGGAATGAAGGAAAGAATGAAGGCAGGCAGGCAAGAAAGGAGGGAGGAAACAAGTGAGAAAGGGAGGAAGGGAGGAAAATGAGAGTGATAAACAGACTAAAGTAAAAATCCTTTCCCATTCCAGCCCTGCCAACAATTTGCTGTGTGATCTCTGGTCGCTCCCTTCACCTCTCTGGTGCCCTCCAAGTAAGTCACATTGGAAAACTCAGTCTCTGCCCATTTGACAATTCTATGACTCTGTAATATATAATCCTAAAAACAAAACTAATAGGTCTTTAAGAAAAGCCATTTGATAAACAAGTGTTACTCAAAAATACTGCACATAATGTAGAACAACCCATGTACACCATATACCAGGATTACATGTATTCTACACACCAGACTTTAGTCTTCAACCAGACTCCTCGTCGATATGACCCTTACTTTCAAAACGGGTAATAGGAAATGAATATAGGTCAAAATGGCATGAAGCTTTCCCATTAGCAGTTTTTCTTATAAGAATCTTCTTCAAAGATATCCTTAGTGATGGGACAGCAGTCCGTGCCCAGTGAGAGCACCCTCAAGTGGACTGATGAATTTAGGCCTTTACCTGTCTTCAGGATGGTGGCCCTATGCAAGATAATTGGTTCTTCCACCTGTTCTAGCCAAGACACACCACTTACAGCTCAGAGATCAAATCTCCATTTCTTTTGTCTGCTTTTCCTTCTACCTCCCACCACCTATCCCTATCTCCTATTCTCTCTCTCTTCTCTCTCTCTCTCTCTCTCTCTCTCTCTCTCTCTCTCTCTCTCACACACACACACACACACA